>JADKYC010000120.1:0-106112 GCA_019843955.1 Xylaria sp. 218_066 | reverse complement strand
CCCCCCCCCCCCCCCCCCCGGAAACGCATCGCGAGAATTTGCTCCGTATGTATACCTGGACTGTGCTCGACATCTGTAGCTGGTGATTTGTTGGGCGAGAGAGTCGGGACGACGAATCAATTACTCCGATGCTGTTAGAGGTAAGTTTAGGCCTTCACGCTGTGCAAACTAAAGAGGACTTATAAGTTCGTGCAAGTTGTGATGATGAGAGTGGGATGGTGCAGGCAATAAGAGATACGCCGCGCGCGTCATTATTAAATCGAGTATGGTAAAGATAGCTAATTTATATAACGGTCGTGTGACTAGAACTCAATGTAATCGAGGTCTTGTAGTATTTTTTTCGTTAGCTTTCAAACTTTTTCGGTGCTAATTCTTACCTGTCGATGGCTAGCAGAGGCAGACCGCGTGGTTTTGTTAACTGCCTCGCCGCGAATGCTTTGAGGTCCTTCGCGGCAATATGGAATTCGTATGGGCAAGCTCAGTCTCAGATATTGAATCATCATGTTATGAATGGTGAAGACTGAAAAGTATTAGCCCTTGGTGCTGACGTGCCTGATTTTAAGGCCACTCTCTCACAATCAGCACCCTCGTTACGCCAATGAGACTCTGGGTGCAGGTTTTACGGTCAAGGTAATAATAAAAACCCATCTACGGAAGAGAGAATGAATCTAGTGTGTTCACCCAGAGCGGTCGCCAATGTGACAGTAAAAAGATACAACGCAACGTAGAGTGCTTCGAGAATGCATATACAGTGTCACATGTCGCTCGCAAGATCTGGTGTCACCAACCGGAATGACCATATTGAAGTTGCCTAGATACTCAAGGCTATTGGAAATCGTCTAACAGCGAATATTTGGGCAACTATCGACAGTTCTCTTATTTATATAGCCGATCTGGCCCCAGTGAAGCCATCACGAAAACTTGGCGATGACTGCTACCACGGCTCGATACTTCGCGAGTATATTGCATTATGCGACGATGTGAGGTATAGATTAGATGGCCGGATTAATCTTGCTTTATACAAGAAACTCCGACTTCCCATATCTATCCGAAATCAGGACT
Organism: Xylaria sp. 218_066; assembly: GCA_019843955.1. Taxonomy (NCBI): domain Eukaryota; kingdom Fungi; phylum Ascomycota; class Sordariomycetes; order Xylariales; family Xylariaceae; genus Xylaria; species Xylaria sp. 218_066. Next base: position 105,050 of record JADKYC010000120.1, on the reverse strand, counting down.
TTTAGGGCGACTGCTTTGTTGTTTAGAATGCCCCCGGCCATCTAAACAGCTGAGAACCCGCCGCGGTCAAGGTTATGCATGATGCGGCATCTTCGGTCGTAGACCTCTCTCAATAAGAGGCCTTCTACGTGGATACGCGGGTGCTTTCTTCGTTTTGCTATTATAAAAAGGTTCTACTGAGAATAAAAAGGCTCAGCATAACCAGACAACGATGATAGTGGCACGCCCGGTGATGAAAACGTGAGTCTCCTTCAATCAAGGCGAAATCTCATTGGAGAAGGCAATAGTTAATTGTAGAAGCACAACTATATCAGCTTTTGATAAATTCTGGCTGCAACTAACAAAAGCAAACGCGATTAGGCAACCGTTCCCGAAATATGCAGGCGCACATCACCCCTCCAAATCCGCGACCCTGCTGCACCATTCGCTTCAATGATGCCTAATGTGATCATTGAACTACAGCGGTAGGGTTATTCATTTGTCCCAGCCTAGTTAGTCTTCATAGAGAGTGGCTTCGACACGATTTCGCCGTCCTCAGCATCATCGGAGATGACGCTTATAGTCAAACAAGCTCCAGAAACTTGCATCTTAAACTTATGTGACCACCAATACACCAAATTCCCGTTTATTCTTTTCAGTTCCATTTCCTCGATTGGACGAGGGGTTTTATACTTGATAATTGAATGATGCTGCACTGTATCATCTAGGCGAGAGGAGGGATGCGCTTCTGTGCTAGTGAAGATCGTGTCGGTCAGGTCACATGTTCCCCGCTCAGATTTTCTGAAGGTTCGGTAGTAATCATACGTTTGGGGCTCCAGTGCTGAAATATCTTGACCCTGATACTCGGTTGTAAGGCATATTTCAGTTGTGATAGGTATGACAGATAAACTTACCCTTTTGATCGCCCAAACCATCTGGTTGTCAGCTTTCCAAACTCCCTCTATGCTGTCGAATACCTTATCACGTGCATCGTGAACTTTTGGATCGAAACGATCACTAATTTCCCAGCCATAGCTCAAGCGAGCAACTCGCGTATGCACTTTTACGACTTGCTCGGTCAATCCACGTCCCATGGCACCAGAAAGAGTTGCACCACGGCAAATCGCTGACCACCTAGTACACATACTAAGCATCTAATGGAACTGATGTTTCTGGAGGAACTTACGGTTTTTCTCCTCTAGCCTGTAGAATTTCCATTTTATCGTTGAATCGAGTTTCCAAGGAACTGAACAGAAAGGGGCATCTCCCAAAACCTCCCACAAGAATTACAAACTAAAAATTAGCGTACATGAAAAAGAGAAAAAAGAAAATTTCTCTCAACGGCGATGATTGAACAATGGTTCAGGGAATGAGCAATTTCCCACTCACCTTGGGGAGTTTATTGGTGCGGGACTCGATGCTATCGAGTTGGTTTTGCAATAAGCCGTAAATCTGTGACAAAACCGGTTCAAATACCATTCGTATCTCATCTCTGTACAATTATTGGTCAATATTATAAAGCAATAAAAGAATCCGTGGAATAAAGTGAATAAAGTGACAGGAAACGCACGCGTCTATATTGATCTGTCCGCGCTTGTTCTTCTTTGGTAGGTCGATACAGTACTTCTCTTGGCTGCCGTCGAAGTCTTTCTTAATGCCATGCTCCCACTATCATTTGTTGTTAGATAATCTAGGATGATGAGGGTACTAGAAGCAGGTATTTGCCTCACCTCGTTATTCATCATTTTTCTGATTGCAGAAATGCCCATAGCCCCCCAGGATCTTGGGCCGACTCTTCGTTTCATAAGACTTTCGAACGCAGTATCCACGAAGGTGGCTCCGCAGAGAGCACCTACTCGTGATTTTGGGTTAACCTAGAAAGAAGATTTGATGTATACCAAAACCTACCATTGCCCTCAACGCATTCGGACACAACCATGGGCTCTAACTTCTCTATCTTGTAGCTGATTATATCCCTGAAAGTCCGAGATGGATTCTTAACATTAATAATCTTTCTTCTACTAGTAGTAGTCAGCAACTTACACTGTCCCACCACCAGCGTCCATAACCACGAATGAGTCACCGACGGCTAGGTCGTCACTATTGTCGAGATCGGGGAGAGTAGCAAGAGCTGCGGCCTCTGGCTCTGAGATGAATTCAAGACTGGTTTTGCCAGCAAGTCGATCTTCAAAAATCCCAGCGCGCTGTGCAGCCCGGCGCATCCGATCCCGCGCATACTCTTTCCAAATGGCAGGTAGCGAAAGTACAACGTGGTACCGTGTTCCATTGACAAGACTAGCGCCTTTCTGGGCCCTAATATCGGCAATGGTATGGTTCCAGAGGACCTTCAAGTAATCGCCGACTAGCTCAATGGCCGTTTTGCCCAGCTTCTCCATCATATTGCGAGCGGTCTGGATGTGAGATGAGTTTCGTAGATTGGCAGGCAAATCCTCTTGTTCAAGTAACAAGAGTTTAAACCATTGAATAGGCTGTATATCTGTCGGTATATTGTATCCCCATTTGATCTCTCCGGTCTCTTTGTCGTAATAGATTCTGGATGGTACTTTGCTGCGGTCGTTGTTCTTGGAAAGCGCGGAAAGCCAATGTGTAACGACCTCTGGTTCTCTGGCTGGCATATTTTTCTTGCAGAAAAGCCATGATACGCCGGTATAACTGTCAACGCGTAAGCCACTTGCAATTAAATTATGATGTTACAACAGCCATGTAACCCACGTGGTGCCAAAGTCGATACCGATAACCAATGTACTCTTGCCCCGTGCTGAAGCCATCGTAGTACTAGTTGATAAATGGTTGAAGCTTTCCGAAGTAACTGAGTGGTCCTAGAAGTGATAGAAGGCTCACGATCGCTTTGGCGTGAGGAAGAGAATGAAGGAGAAAAGGATTCAATAGCAATGTTCAAGCTAGATGAACTAAATATTCATTGGAAAGGTTGATCGAGTTGTGGTTTTGGTTTTTATCAGTAAAAGCTGAAGACTCATCTCGTGGATTGAAAGATTGAAGCGAGTTCAAAGCTTGCCTAGATGCGTGAGCAAGGTTCCGAGTGTAGGCAGTTGCGGGGAAACTTTTGCATTCAAGTAAAACGTTGAGATCAGCATGCAGGTAGTAATGATGTGAGGGAGCAACATAGAGATTCCTAGTTGGTATTAAATCAAACAAGAATCTGTGTTGTACGTGCCTTATCCTATTTTTTCTTTGTATGTGCTCGCACCTTCCATTCACGATGGGTTCCTGCCTAGTTATAAAGGTGGATCTGGAAAAAGAAGGGGCTCAAAACATCATAATCAACTCGGCATTAGTTTACAGCGATTTGCAGGTACATAGGTATACTTAAGTCAGACCGAAGTAACTGAGCTCATCTACTCTGCCTTCTGTGGTAGATTCACAAATAAAGTGACATTCGATTTGGCTAGGAAAAGCAGCGTGGCTTTTCGTTATCACAAATTATACTCACTCAGCTAATTCCGAGCTTTTCAGCATCTCTATCATCCATTGAGATATCCAGCTCCCTGATTCTTTACAATTCGAGCAGCTGACTAATCCGAGGCATAGCAAACCTCTAGGGACAACCAATCTCCTCTTCGCCTATGGCATGATTCTTCCATCACCTACTCCATGATCTCCCCACCACATACTGGTTTGAAGTGTCGTCGATTGAACTCTTCTTATTTCGCCCTCGTTATTTACTTGCATAGGCTCCTGCACCGGATGAAAACACTTCAAACTCGCCGAGACAATAAATAGCAAGCTGAGCTTCAAGCGTCAAACATTCATACGTTGCACTCATCCAGACATGGCTTCCTCCTCGACACCCAACGATGCTCATGAACAGTATACGCGTCATGACACCATGCTTGATTATGTTCGCACTGGTTCCAATCTCTCTGTTTCACGTCCAGATTTCCAAGCACTATTACAGCAAGCCAACGACGAGGCGGAGCATTGGAAGCGGACCGCTGACCGCAGGAAACGCGAGAGAGACGAAGATATCCGGATTCTCGAGAAAGATTTGGAAGTAAGTGAGGCGAGCCGCCATAGACTATCACGTCGACGCCGTCGATGCCGCCGATTGCGTCACTTCAATCCTCGGACACACCAAGTTGTTTCCCACAGCTTTGTAACACGCGCAGAGGAAAACCAGAATACGATAGAGTCACTACACAAAGAGATAAATGAGAAGATAGATAAGCACGATTCAGTTGTATCCCTGTGGCAGGATGCCCTTCAGGAGCTAGAAGAAGCAAAGTCATCACAAAAATGTCTTACTGTTGACGATGATGCAATGACTTCGAAATGGAAGCAACTTCAATTCATTATTAAGAACCTCAGCACATTATACTTTCACGGCCCTACAACCTACGATATCAACCCTATCGCCACTAACGGTTTGAGAATTCACCGTCGATTGTTGCCAATTCATGGAAAATGCCTTGCTGGCAATGAGTTCAATTATCTGTGCCAAATTCAGATATGGGACTTCCTCACCACTAGAATCCTCTCAGTGCCGGCCATCGTATGGGGACAGGACGTCCTTGATTCAACTGAAAGACTCTTCAAGATTATCGTGGGTCAGTTAAAATGAGGCACCCGTTCGACGAGTATTGGGCACTAATACTTAGCAGGGCATGATGAGAGCAGGATGTTCAATAACGATTCATTCGCCAGCGATTTCCACGCCTTCCGAGCCCAAACCTGGGAGATCATAAAGACCGCTGCAAATGTCGACCCGAATATTTGCGACAACCTAAAATCCGAACTTAAGGCGCAATTGCAACCGTTCACATCACCCGAGAGGATCCAAGAAGTCTCTCTTCAACTAGATAAAGTCATTGACAAGGCCGTTGATCTTGCTGTCATCTTCGTCCGGTCACGATGCTTCTACTATGTTCAGATCATGGATCGAGGATCTGAGCATCTATTCAACGCAAACACGATGGACGATGTCAAGGGAGATAGAGATAAAGACGGAGATGGAGGCGGTACGCAACTTTGCTCCATTATTTCTCCGGTATTCTTCAAGGTAGGAAACTCAAAGGGTGAAAAATATGGAGAAAGAATTGTGCTGGCAAAGGCAGCAGTCTTATGTCGAAAAATGGCTTAACCCTGCTGTCCGAAGGGTCCAGTAGTGGGACTAAGCCTGCAGTGATTCGATCCTCCGGAGTACTTGAAGAAAAGTGCGATGCTTCTGCAGACTTTGATATCAGACGGCATGAGTGGTTTGTCGTACCACACAAGTTCGCCGGGGGATACTGATGATTCAATTGATGCCGCTATTTCTATAGCTCCATTGCTTCCCGTCAGATACGTTGCTTACTTGACTCATACACTATGCGAATTGACTTCTCTTAATCATATCAAAGTCACTTCTTTGAGTGCTGCACGTGAAGAACATAAGTTTAAGTGTGATTTGTTAAGTTCCCTTCAAGTGTGAATTGAGAGACTTAGTTCTTACGTCGGTTGGAGAATTTCAAAACGCAGCGGTCTCAAATTCAGGGTTCCAGTTTAAGGCTGCCTCGGTAGACTGGTCCATCAGCTAAGTGTAGCTCTGATTCCTAAGCCAGATAAGAAGCTAGTGCCTGAAAATCGAGGCCCAGACATTCCAATCTTAGAGTAACCCGATTACGCTCGGTAGTGTCGGCATATTCATATGGAAGGTAGCGAGCCTCCCAAACTTAGGGTCTTCGTCGAGTCACGTGTTTTAGATGTAGCATGCAACAGTGCATGCGATTGAAGTTTAGCATGAGCAAGTGTTATTATGTCATTATGCTCACTCCTATTTCATTCCCAGTTGAAAAGACATCAGGTTTACAGACATATAGAGTTTGGCGACAGAATCCGCGCCGAGTTTTGCTTCTATCCATCCTGTCAACACAAGAGTGTGAGTGATTCTTAAATGTGATCGGGATACTTCACCAATCTATACCAGAACCGATAGACATGGCCCCCGGCTGGAGCAGTTCCTCACACATATTGGTTTGGCTGAAACTCTAAATGACCAGTCGCACGGGGTGTCACCCAGATCCATGATTCCCGATCCTAGAAGCTTGCCAGTAGCTCATTGGAGCGTCAATACGAACAAGATGGAACCGAGCCGTTCTCGGTGCACAACGTGATATCAACGGGGTAGACGGCAAAGGTTGGTGATACAAGATTCTAGATTAGAGACGTTACAACAAGGGGAGTGACTGAACGGCTTGTCGGTTTGCATCGTTAATTGTTGTCATCCATCTGCTGATAATTGCTAGCATGAAAATGCTGGATTGCCCTTATCCGGATAAACTACTACCAGCTACTCAGACGGGCCTATCCAAGCTCAAAGACTTGCCGATACTCCAGTTCTCAATCAAATTTATACTTGGTAATATTGGCATCACATCCAACCATTGTTATCCAATACCTTGGCGAAGTGAGACCATTGATATACGTATCTTGTCGTAGAGAACCGAGCTAGCAAGGTCTCATAATCTCAAAACTTGGTCGGACGCCAAGGACGTAAGAGAAGTTTCATAACACCCGTAAACTCCGTAGTTGAGCGAACGAAACTATAAATTACTATGAGCATTACGAAGTAGCAAGAAGCGGAATAGAACCGAAGATATGTCTGAATAAACGTTGTTCTTGGTTCTGACGCTTATCCATCTCAGGTTAGTACTTCGCGCCCCGCCAAACGGCCTCGCTTTACAATAGATCTACCTCGGCAGCTACGCATGTCATGCCAAGTTTCTTCCCCGCGAAAAGGCATCTCGTCGGTGTACTGTAGCTACTATGTATTGACGTCGGCCACGTGACAGGTTGGTTAATTAACTCGAAATGGCGAAGATGAACGAGCTGCAGGCTGACAAACGACGGCCTGTCGTAGCTCGAACTATGATTAGTACGCAAAAGAACCTGGTTATCGGGTCACGAGTGTCATCTTCTGGGTTACCATTTATGGTATCACGATTCAGACTAGGGGTCTTCTTTCCCGGCGAATTCCAAGCCGGAGCGGCGGGTTTCGTGCATTTACCGAGCTTGGCCGGGGCACTAAATCAACGTGGAGAAGGCCATCTTGCTGTTAGCGCTCTAAGCAAATATCTGAGCAAGGCTGTTCGCCAAGACGTTTTTCCCTAGATCAAGCTTTGAGCCCCATAAGACGATCACCGCTAAGCTTAAACAAGGTTCTAGAATCGCCAAACCTGACGATCTTTGTCATGAACGACGCCGACAAACATTGTGTAGAGCCATACTTAGCTATAAAGGTGAGAAACTAACTCGGCGCTACTCCGAATGGCTTTGGCGCGCCAATGGGAGACAACAGTCCAGTATGCTATTCCGTATCGGTTCCCCTTCCATGGCCCAGACACATGCAACGTCATGCACCGTACAGGAATACTACTACGAAAGTAGTATTACCGTTTGCATTGCACCACTACCGAGTTTAGTGGACACTGACCTTCCATTTCCGTCTTGATAGCCCGTAAATTGTCCGTCCAACCACTTAATTCGAAACTTAAATCTGGGATTCTAGCCTGCATCCTACAACCACGGCCAGCTAGACGCTGGCTCGACTGGCGCCCGCATCCGAAGCGCACCTTTCAGAAGGGTGGACGGCCGCTTCGCGACCCACAACACCGTGGCAAACCCAGGGGTAGAGGACGTGCTATGGGGTTGTCCGCCGTGAAATCTACCGCACGGCCACGGTCTAGCTACCTCTGGCAAGAGTTCTCGATTCAAGTCCCGAAACACTTGCTCAAATTGTCGCCTGGGACGACATTCTCGTTGCATGGGTAGCGCCCCGTGACGGAAATGAAGCTGGTTCTCGTCGACATGGCTTGTTGGCTGAGGTGGCCATTTACGTACGCGTCTTGGGATAAGTCCAAACGCCCGAATCACTTTGGACCTGACTATAAATATGTATAATTGCAACACGATGCCGGACATAGATTGCTCAAAGGCGTGCCACGGCCCAACTTTCCCCGACTAGAAGTGATCAGCCATGTCCTCACGATCAAGCTTCAGACAGGCCTCCGTGGTCGCTCTTGGCCTCATTGGCACAGGCTCCGCTGGACCCTGCGACATCTACTCCTCCGGTGGTACGCCCTGCGTTGCCGCGCACAGCACCACTCGTGCGCTATACAGCGGCTACTCCGGCTCACTGTACCAAGTAAAGCGCGGCTCTGACGGTGCCACGACCAACATCGCACCATTGGCCGCCGGTGGTGTCGCCAACGCCGCTGCCCAGGACACTTTCTGCGCCGGCACGACCTGTCTCATCACCACCATTTATGACCAGTCCGGCCGTAACAATCACCTTACCCAGGCCCCACCCGGCGGTTTCAGCGGCCCCGAAGCCAATGGCTACGACAACCTGGCCAGCGCAACCGGCGCACCGGTCACTCTGAATGGCCAGAAGGCGTACGGTGTCTTTGTATCGCCGGGCACCGGCTACCGCAACAACGCCGCCAGCGGCACGGCTACAAATGACGGCGCGGAGGGCATGTACGCGGTCTTCGACGGGACACACTACAACGGCGGCTGCTGCTTCGACTACGGCAACGCTGAGATCAGCAGCCGCGACACCGGCCCGGGCCACATGGAGGCCCTCTACTTTGGCACCAACACTTTCTGGGGTAGCGGCGCCGGCAGTGGCCCTTGGATCATGGCCGATCTTGAGGACGGCCTATTCTCTGGCAGCAACCCCAAGAACAACGGCGGCGACCCAACGATCAACTCCCGATTCGTTACTGCGGTCATCAAGGGACAGCCAAACCAGTGGGCGATTCGCGGCGGTAATTCCGCATCAGGCGGTCTGTCAACATACTACAGCGGTGTTCGCCCATCGGGCTACAACCCCATGAAAAAGGAGGGCTCCATCATCCTCGGAATCGGCGGCGACAACAGCGTCGGCGGACAGGGCACGTTCTACGAAGGTGTAATGACCTCAGGCTACCCCTCTGACGCCACCGAGAACGCAGTGCAGGCCAATATCGTAGCCGCCGGCTACGCCACCACGTCGATGACCAGCGGCCCGGCGCTCAACGTGGGATCATCAGTCTCGCTACGCCTTACCACACCCGGTTACGACACGCGCTACATCGCGCACACCGGCAGTACAGTTAACACCCAGGTCGTCTCGTCGTCCAGCAGCACAGCACTGAAGCAGCAGGCCAGCTGGACAGTGCGGGCCGGCCTTAGCAACAGCGCTTGCGTCTCGTTTGAGTCACGGGACACCCCCGGCCAGTTCATCCGACACTTCAACTTCGCGCTGCAGCTGAGCGCCAGCGACGGAAGCCAACAGTTCAAGGAGGACGCGACCTTCTGCCCCCAGGCCGGTCTGAACGGCCAGGGCAATTCGATCCGCGCCTGGGGCTACCCTACCCGCTACTTCCGCCACTTCGCCAACGTCGGCTATGCCGCGAGCGACGGTGGCGTGCACGACTTCGACAACGCTAACCAGTTCACCAATGACGCGAGCTTTGTGGTCAATACTGGCTTCGCTTAAGTGCTGGGATGGTAGTCTTTGCTGAAGGGTTGGACGCGCCTGTAAAAGTTAGTTCCTTCTTGCATTGGGTACTTGGGTAGTTTGCTGTAATCTACACATATGAATATGAAATATATGAACAAATGTGCAATGTCCAATTCTTGATGTGCAATAAGGTTATCCTAGGATGCACGAACCTCTTGAAGAGGCAGCAGAACCATGCCTGTCCATGCCAACTGCTCCTGCTGTGCCAACTCTTGTAAACATCTGATTATTTCAAGATATTCTGAAAGATCGACAGAGTTGGAAATTCCCAGTTCTACTCCGATATCTCTTGCGCATCGAATATAGGGATCTCTATGAAGCCGTCGCAACTTCGAATTGACCGTTGTAGAGATTACCTCAAAAATGCTCACACCATTGCTTACCAGGCGCTGTTGTGCTTGCACTCATGTGACTTTGCTAGCATCACTACCCACACAGCAGCTAGGAGGATAGTCCTTGCTTCCATTTATTGCACCTTCACAACAGATCAGCTATGTATACATGGTGACGGTTTTCCCGTTAGAAGTCAAAGCCGATGTATTCTACTTCATCATACATTTTTCTCTTTTTATCCCATATCCGTGTTCACCCACAACGAAAATAGACACCATATATCCAACTGCTGCCGACATCACCACATCCATAATTGTCGCAGCTATCAACCTCGGTCTCGTATTCGACGAAATGCGAATAGCCAAGAAGATTTGCTAAGCCCAATCTCCTGCTCTCTCCTGCTCCGTCCAATTGTCTCTTATATCTGCATAGTGTCACTATAGTTACAGCGGCACTTGCAATTCTTGGGCACATTCCACTACCGAAAATACCACCAGACTATGATATGCTCGTGAAGCCAACTTTCTATAACCTCACTCACGACAACCTTTAAACTCCACATTGTTCCGCGCGAATGTCATATCGAAGCGACTTGGAACATAGTGCCGGATGGACAATTCGTATGCTTGTAACATTCAGAGCAAGAGGACATTCGAGTATGTGTGTCTAAATAGGGCCTCTCTTCGATTATCTCGACAACGCAGAGTAGAAGGTTACGTCGTTCCACATAGCCCCGTCTGATGATCTCAGAATTTATTCCGAGATAAGAACACCAGGACATCTAATCCTATCTCTTATATCCCCTCGAGAGTATTTTACCTCACATCCTATCACAGAGCCACAATACAGCACTATATGATTGAGACCGTGGCATATCTGCCCTATCGTCACCGCCTACTAACTCTCACATTTATCAATAAAAGGATTTAAGGAAATCTATCACAATCCAGTTAACACGTGTTGTATGTAGTATGTCGCATTTCTTGTAAAAAGGGGCTACTCAGATGACTATTTAGTGAGGCAGAATGATTAATTCATATCTGCATTTGCACTTCTTGTGTTGCTGTCTCATGCAGCGCCTAGCAAATATCCCTCTTCTTCTCGCTCCAATGGCTTATCTATTGGCCGGGCGCAGGCCACACAACACTATCCAGAGCGCGCCAGATCTTGTGCTGGTGCTCGCGAGCATGGCGATACGCGCTGCTCAAGTGCTGGAAAGTCTGCTCGCAGCGACCCTCGGGGGGCACTGGTGGGCCACCCGGGATGGGGATGCCAGGGTTTCCGGGCCAGCAGCACTGATAAGGAGGTCCGCTATGTCTGATGGCACGCAGATGCTCCTGGTTGAAGTGGTCGTAGAGCTCCTCGTGCGATAAAGTCGTATGGCTGCAGAATTCATTGTCCGAGCCGGTCCAGTAGCACTCTGTTCCCAGATGCTTGTTCTTCTGGTGCTCGCGAATTCCCTTTGCGGTTGCGCTGGCGAAGGAGCAGTTATCGACGCGGCAGAGGTAGCGGTTTTGAAGACGAATATAAGTAGGGGTAGTGTTTGTGTTGTTGATGGCGGTGTTGGGGGCGATGGTGGTTGCGGGGACAGCTGTTGTAGTAGTGGATTAGCACACAGTTGTCATTTATAGGGAAGCTAGCAAAATATTAATATCATAGGAGAAGAGATGGACATGACTGCAGGGATGATTTGACAACAATCGAGCCTCATACGGGAGCACAAAGCCAACTCAATTGTACTTTATTGCAAGCCAGGTAGTGCCGCTGTTCGGTTCTGGGGGCCACAGTTCTTTCAGGTAAACAGAGAGGTAAACTTACCAGGAGAGCCAAAGGACACATTCTCTGAGGCAGGGCCAGCAGAAGCCTGTGCGGGAGCGGCGGGCTCCATGTTGGGGGGATAAGGTTCTTGGTCCATGATGCTTTTCGGTGGCTGTCACGGTGAAAGAGATGAAGGGAGAAAGGAGTTTGAAGGTCGGGGGAAAGAGTTAAAATTTATGGACAAACTAGATGTGAGCTGTAATCACCTGAAGGTCACTATGTAGCAAACGAATTCTCATTCACTCACATATGGTGCCCGCTTTTTGAAGGCATCGTGAGCCCCGCTGTCGCCTCAATGCCTCTAGTCTCTTCTTGTATATTCACAAGACGTGGGGCAATAAACCGGACCCGCTGATATTACCTATGGCAAATATGCCTAGAGGCTATTGCAGAATATTCTAGCTATGAAATTGTATCACCATAGGTAGACTTACTCGTCAAATGTTTCACTGTTAAAGTGCTGACTTAGACTGATGATAAGCACAAATGATTCTTGTATTAGTTACCTGTAAATTCAGTTTAAGGAGAATTTCTGAGTCCGTACGAGCTTTGGAACTAAGTATCAATGTTTTAGCGTGAACAAAGCCTGCCCAGGAATCACATACATGTGCGACCTTTGTGTTTAACTTCATCGTTTTGGCCCAAGCGGATTCTGTCATCACTCTATTCTTATAAAAGATTGACTATTTATTGCTACCAAACCTAACATAACATACGGTTAAGAAGCCCAATTTTCTTACAATAATATTCTCTACCTATGTTATGAACTTGGTATTCTCGCATTAGAATCCCAGGTTAAATAGCAGTTGCAAAAGGTATGTTGGGAACAACTAGGGGTAGGGGATGCCGAGATCAAAAGGATGCTACTGCTGCATATCATGGTGCAACAGACACACAAAGCTTTTGGGGTTTTGCAGAGGTATGTAACCCCCCCTTTATATGTACCCTGCACAAACTGACATCATTTTCAATAAGAGTGAAGCACAATACACTACCCGTAGAGACACCTATGTTGGCTCTTATCAGAAATCAGTCGGCACCGTACAAAGGTACACCTGCATGCCTTTCAGAAGTCAACACCATCGAGCAACATACTCGACGACGTTTCCAATCACCAGTTATAGTTAGAAACAAAGTATGTCACCGAATGCGTCAGGAAGGTAGTAAATCCCTGGATCATCTCGCTTCTTCTATCATAGACACCAGAGCCCTAATTCGAAAGACTCGACATATCTGCGCTCCATTCTCTGCCGTGTAACTTGCTGCCATTGCCCAGATATGCATATACGAAACCATGCACAACAGCAGACGTTATCTTAGGCACCCGACCACCACGTGGTAGGGCGCCCATCTTAGAGCCGCACCATTCCATCCCCTTTACTCAAGTCCACCCTAGCCGAGTACCAGGCCATCACACGACGTCACATTTTATGCAGATCGGGTGTTATTAATTTCAACCAAAATATCAACAGGCAGACACTATAGATTCCCCTCCTGTAAGGGATCCTCCGAAGTCGGACAAATCAAAGTATAGGGTGTCGCAAAAGTTCCGATAAGACTAGGTGCTGGTCCCCTTTCCCAAAAGCCTGTCTGCTTTTCTGTCATATATCACATTTTTAACCCAGGCCACGTGTAGTCCAATGGTAAAGGTAACGGGTGACCACTCTTCTTTCCCCGGTTCATGGATCAGGCCCTGGACATGCAGTCTCTACCAATACTTTCGCTATCGAAATCTGTATCGTGTATAGTTGCCTCTCTTAAGGTCTTCGTCACTTAGATTCTATGGGCTATAGAGTGACGGGTATGCGACGTAGATTCCATTACCTACTCGTCAGATGTGCGTACGTACTTATTTCCAATAGTAATCCCGTAATTCTGTCATTATCTCGAGGGACAAGCGAGTATCCTTCAACCATCGATTTTTATAACTAATATGACGATGAAACAACCCGCTTCGTATCCTCGTTAAGAGTGCAGAGAGATGATTTGTCGTCAGAAACTTTCAGATCTGCTGAAGACAACGAAAACAAGTCCCATGTGTAAATCACAACATGCACTACAGCATGCTCACTACCCGCGAAATCGAACGTTTGAGTCTCAACTTCGTTCAGAGTCAGTCATGTGTCACTCTAGCGCATAAATGTTAAGAATCTTAAATGATGCGTGCACCAAAGAAGAAGATTATACAATGCCCCTAAATAGGAAATGCGTATATAAAATACATGAATTCCGTCTCACCAGAAGGGTATCCGAAGAGATAGATAAATAAACTCAATCTATCGTTAACCCACAATGCCAATGACGAGATGCTGCACCCCAAGCCCATGTGCGATCATAGACTTCCTCGTTGAGATCCTTAGTCCAAACATGTCACAGTCAACACAATTCACCTCTCTCCTCGACGTGATAAACCACTGTGACGAGTCCGTCTCACTTTCTTCCTTCCACTCCCCTACCACTAATATCATCACTAGCTTCCCCCATCCCACAACCAACCTGAAAGCTTACAGCGCCCGAGTCAACAGCCTTTACCACTTCAAAGTATCCAGCGAGAGCGCGACACTAGGTTACATGCTCCCCAGCATCGCACGCGTCTTCTCATCTTATCCCAACTGGGTCCTTAACGCAAAATCCCACCCTAAAACACTAACGTTAACGACAAGTGCCGACGCGACCTCCCGCTCCGCCGCAATCGCCACGACTCTCGCCGCCCTGCGCGAAAGGCGGACCTTCGCCATCCTGTCCAACTGGCGAGACGAGCTGAAGCCCGCGTACGGGGCATCAGGTACCCTTCTCTTCTCGATCGAGCGGGCCGCATTTCCTTTGCTGGGTATCGTGGGGTACGGGGTGATGCTACTCGCCTACACGCGTTCTTCACCAGAGGGTAAGGGCACGGATAAAGAAGTCTCTGGAATCTGGGTGCAGCGCCGCTCCCCCAGCGCGCGGACGCACGCGGGGTATATCGACGGCACGGCAGCGGGGGGGATGTCCGTGGCCGCGACACCGTTCACGACTTTGCTCATGGAAGCGGACGAGGAGGCTTCGTTAGCGAAAGAGTTAGTTAGCACGAGAGCCAGAGCTTGTGGGACGCTATCGTATTTCCATACGCGGAAGAAGGAGATGGGGGGTGAAGTCGGCCTGTTGCAGCCTGGGGTGCATTTCTTGTATGAAATGGAGCTGCTCCCTGATGATGTTTGTCCAAGATCTAATGATGGGAATGTTGCTGGGTTTGAATTAATGACACCACAGGAGCTTAGGACTGAAATCCTGGCTGGTCGGGCGAAACCGTGGTTTGCGCTTGCTGCGATTGATTTCTTTGTGAGGCATGGGATCATCACCGAGGGGAATGAGCGGGATTACCTCGAGATTTGCATGCGGCTGCATCGCAATTTGGAGTTCCCTGTGTCTGGCGTCTCATTCCTCAACAGATAAGATTGAATCTAGCCAGTCACTTTCGTGGTAGATGGATACCTTTCAAGATAAAGGGATATTTGAATGTTTGATAAGTCTATTATGCCGTTCGCCTGTAGGCTGGCACTGCTAGTATGTACAGGCGGCTTGCGCCGAATGGATCGCCTACTTCCTCTCCGCGGTGACGGGCTCCCACATAGTAATCTTTGATTTGACTCTGATATACTGTCAGTTAATTATTCCCACGGACTTGTCGAGATATCACCAACGTGTTATATGGTTTATATGCACCCCGAGTTTGTGTATAGTTGGGAATGCTTTTAGGGTCGGTGTCTTCCCAGGCACGCCGCTTGTATTGCAGCAGGGCGTCCTGTGTGGGCGGCTTGTCGACGAGGTACGACATCCATGCGTGCCAGCCAGGCTCAATCTGGGCACTGTCGGGAGGGATTAGTACGATAAGTGGCGAATATCCATTATGGTCTCTAGACGTACGCGTCGAAGTCCTTGCTTTTGTAGTCAACCCATCTTGTTCGGACTATCGGCAGTCAGCATATCGGCCGCTCTGCAGGTGAAGTTCGGGCGACATACGAGGCAGTTCTTCGGAGTTCTCGAAATACTTGTTGCCCCATCGATCGGTGCCGATAAGAGTACCGGCCTTGGTGTCACCTGGACCGCATCGCATCAGCATTCCAGTCCTCCACTGCTTGCCTGATCTATCGCATACCAATATACTATTCGGAAGGAGCGGATTGTCAGTTCCTGTCGAGTAGCCATCGGGCTACGTGTTGAGGTTCGAGGTTCGACATACGTTCATTTGGTGCCATGCGTCCTATCGAGGCGAATGTTAGTTGGCAATACTCTTAGCAGGATGTGGAGGTTCACTAACCCTGACTCCAACCTTCCACAGGTTCTTCAAAGTTCTGGTGACTGTCGACATGGTGGGCGAGGCTTAATCGGTAAGGCCAACCCAGCTCAAATCGATCTCCCCTTTGGTGATGGATGCTATCGAAGTTGGATGCGGTTAATTGAAGCTTAATTGTATGAGCTTCATGGGACCCACGTCTGGCATTGGCCAATGCCAGCTGAGCTGATGGTTAACTGCATGACCCACCTTTATATCAAGAAATCGGTTTCATCGGATTATTGGATATTAAAGAAAGAGGAACGGAGTACTTTGTACCCCAAATGACGAACACCCCTGTCTATCAGCGACTTGGCGCAATAGCTTCAATTCTATGATAACATCAAAGAGTTGACAGTTGCGTCAACAATTGTTGTAGACTATATCTTTCTTTTCTTCTTCTCCTTTTCTTTGCCTTATACTACTACGGCGATGATCATCCGAGGCACAGCGAGATGTTGTCGAAGTATACGACCCATCGTACCGCGTCAAACAACACAATATGCCCGACAATGTCGTAGACGATATTCGATGCCCTCCAGCTCGGCACCCGTAGGGGGGTCTACAACTTCTGCTGCTGGAATGCTGGCCCCCTTTACGAATGAACTCGACCGACTCGCACCCTCTTTCAAGATCAACGGCTCCCAAATCCAGATCATCAAATCCCCAACGGACTTCTACGAGACACTCAAGGTACCATTGTCATGACCTTGTGGCAATGTGCATATGGCTAACATGGCCAAAATAGGTCAAGATACGACATGCAAAAAAGCGCATCTTCCTATCTACTTTATACGTCGGCAAATCGGAGAGAGAGCTGGCAAGATCCCCACCGACTTGGATCGACCTGAGCTGAGGTTAACGGAAAACACAAGATCACAACCCTGCAAGAGGCACTTCGCAACAATCCAGAGCTGAAGCTGAGCATGTTGACCGACGCCCTACGAGGGACTCGCGAAGCCCCCAATGCTTCTTGCGCATCGTTACTCGCCCCTCTCGTCACCGAGTTTGGCCCGGACCGAGTCGAGATTCGCATGTATCACACTCCCAACCTTACTGGTCTGCGGAAGAAACATATACCAAACCGCATCAACGAGGGCTGGGGTTTGCAGCATATGAAGCTATATGGAGTCGATGATGAGATAATTCTCTCAGGGTAAGGGCATTCATCAATTGCTCTCCTAGTATTGTTGTAATCGTAACTAAACTTGTAATCAGCGCCAATCTGTCTAACGATTACTTCACAAACCGCCAGGATCGATACCATCTTTTCGCATCAAAAGATATCACTGACTACTTCTGGAGGCTGTACCAAGGCGTCACTTCACTGAGTTTCTTGGTTGAGCCGGCGCAAGTCGCGGCAGGATTTCGTCTACACTGGCCGTCGACAAATGCAGCCCCATCGCCCCTAGAGCAGCCTGCAAAGTATGTTGCGCAATCAACTACAATAATAAGCAGGTTAATCGCGCTGGGCGATGGTAAGACCGGTATGCCAACGCTAGATCATTCGCTATCCTCCAAAGACACGACAGTTTATATGCTTGGACAGCTTTCTCAATTGATGCGGCCTGACACGTCCACAGAGCTTCCAGTTGTCACACAGGTCTTGAAAACTCTAGCGACACCGGAATACTCCGGCTCGTCGTGGACTTTCACCGCAGGATATTTTAACCCAGATCCCACACTCAGAAATCTGCTACTCTCAACAGCCTCGGAAGGCAACACGGTCATCACCGCACATCCACACGCCAATGGGTTTTATGGATCAAAAGGCGTATCTGGTCTTCTACCTGGCGCGTACACATACCTAGCCAGACGATTTCTTCGAGAAGTACATCAGCGCAAACGCGCCTCATCAATAGTATTGAAAGAATGGCGAAAGGGCATGGTTGGAGAGCCCGAAGGCTGGACATATCACGCCAAGGGCCTATGGGTAACTCTCCCCAATGAGAAAGAACCCTCCATGAGCATCATTGGAAGCTCAAACTACACAAAGAGAAGCTATTCGCACGATCTCGAAGCCGGCGCTCTAATTGTAACACGAGATGAAGATCTGAAAAAGAGATTAGGCGCCGAACAGAGATGGCTTCAAGATTTCGCCAAGCCCGTCACCCTGGACGATTTCGCCACCAATGAGAGGAGAGTAGGATTGAATGTCCGCATCGCTATGTGGATCGTCAGTCTCGTTGGAGGTGCACTTTAATCACAGAACTGGAACACGGAATAATACCGAAGATCTGTGCCCTACTTGGCCAATAAGAAGGATCCTGAGGCTCCGAGATCTTGCATGATTCATGCTCGGTCGGCACAACTGGGATCCAACGGCGCGGCATCCGGCGGGCGGTTATCGAATCAGGCCCCGGTGGGCATCTCCACAATACTGTATTTGTGAGCGGACAACGTCGCTCCGTGTACGATCTCCTGTAGAAAGATACCCCTTGATAGAAAGTGCACCATGACGTGTACAATATAGGAACATAATTATTCGAATCCGAGTAAGAATTATTTGTATTTCTTGTCCAACCGTGGCTTTGACTTCTCATTTGCCACCCGGAGCCAATTGATTCTAGTGCACTATGCATCAGCGGCTTGTCGGGTCCCATCCGTCTATCCGTGCGTCGATGAGATGAGGGTCGGAATAAGGCGATCCTGTTTCCTAAGAAAGTTAACTTGAGAAAAAGGCATGCCTTTATATACATTACGCCTCCTCCGGTATCAACCTGAATCCCTTTCGTAAACCCCTCCTTCGGTCAACCATTCTAAACTAACGTCCAAAATGAAGGCCACATCAGCACTATTAGCGCCCTTTATCGCCGGCGCCTCGGCAACAATCTACTATGCCGGCGTCGCCGAGTCGGGCGGCGAGTTCGGAGCCTATGGCACACCCGGGACGGGAATCCCCGGCACCTTCGGGAAAGAATACCAATTCATCAGTGAAGCAGGGGTCGACACACACGTAGACAAGAACCACCTGAACCTATTCCGGATCGCATTCTTGCTCGAGCGCATGTGTCCTCCCTCGACCGGTCTCGGCGCGACCTTCGACGAGACGCACTTCGGACACTTCAAAGACGCGGTCGACTACGTGACTGTGACGAAGGGGGCATACGCGATCCTCGACCCACACAACTACATGCGTTACAATGACCCCAGCGCACAGCCTTACAGCGGGAGCGTCATCGGGAATACCTCTGACACCAAGGCCGCGACGACGGCGCAGTTTGGCGAATTCTGGGGCGAGCTAGCGGGCAGGTTCAAGGACAACGAGAAGGTGATTTTCGGGCTGATGAACGAGCCGCACGACATGGCGACGCAGTTGGTATTGGACAATAACCAGGCCGCTATCGACGCGATCCGTGCTGCCGGTGCGGAGAATCTGATCATCATGCCGGGCAACAGCTGGACGGGCGGACATGCGTGGACGGAGGGCAGCGATCCCAGCAGTGCCCTCTTGAATAAGTTCACGGACCCCGCGAATAATACCGCCATCGATATCCATGAGTATCTCGATGTGGATTTCAGCGGGACGCATGCTGAGTGTGTCAGTGATGCCGCGTCGCATCTTGCTGATTTGACTGCGTGGTTGAAGGTGAAGATAGAAGCCCCCTTTTTGCCTCTCTCTTAACTTTTCTTCCTGTCTTGTATTGGGACCCCTGCTAACACCCACTTAATTACAGACCAACAACCTCAAAGCCTTCATAACCGAATTCGGCGGATCCAACAACACAGGTTGCGCAACCATGCTAAAGGACATGCTGAACTACATGTCGTCGAACGAAGAGTACATCGGCTGGACGGCGTGGGCGGCGGGTCCGTTTTGGGGTCCCAACAGCCCATGCTGCACCGACTCGGCGCAGCTCGGTAGTCTCGAGCCTGGCAGCACGGCTGCCGATGGTACGCCGGGTCTGTACGACACTGTCTGGCTCCCTGTTTTCCAGCCCCTTGTCCCTGAGGAGCTACAGTGGAATGGGAAGGCGACTGTTGATGGGGGCGAGTTGAGCACTTTCGAGGCAAGGGGGAATTAGGAGCGGTCTCGTGAGGAAGAGAAATGTGTAACAAAAATAAGGGCCATGATCACTTCAGGTTGAATGGGAGAGCTATGCTGAGACACTGTACCACCATGTGTAAAGCACTTCCCAGTATTCAAAGAACTTGCTGGCGCGCTGCTGGAACCAGTCTCTGGAACAACTCTGAAAGACGTGACTTAATCTTCAGCTCGAAAAGTCCAACTCTAAGACCGTGTTCTTTCAGTAGATCTGCCACGGTTTGCCAGTAGTCCAGTTGTGCACCGTTCGGCATTATGATAGGAGACATGTTCACCGGCCTCCTTCTAACCTCGGAATATAGGCTTCTAACCTCGTAATGTTGGCTTCTAACCTCGTAATATTGGCTTCTAGGCACGTAATATTGGCTTCTAGGCACGATTTCCGGGACGACAGCTGATAGCTTTGCCACGCCATAATCTAGCAGAAACTTGACAAGTAGAAATCGTGTGTGAGAATTGTTGTATAAGTGGTACTGTTTGCGGACATCCGACAAGCTCTGACCACTCATGGCCTCAAAATAATCTGGGCCAAGTATCGCGTTCGCTAGAATCGATATCTCCTCAGGACCATGTTGGAGAAGTTGCGGAAAAGCCGTGAGCTTATTACGAACATATTCCAAAATACCAAATTGCGCGGCAATTCCGACAAAGCTGTTTTCAGGGAAATCTCTGTCCTTTGTACACCAGTGTGGTAACGTGTTCCCCTTGTAGGCAAATCCCCTTCCTTGCGAGTATTTCTCAATTTCATCATTCAGCCGATCCAGCGTCGCGACTAAGATGGGTGTGTTTGATGCATTGTCCTGAACCTTTGCAGCATAACAAAAACAATCCTCAATATTTCCCCAGATAGTCATTTCTGGTGTCAATTGGTCATCCAGTACATTAATTGCCCGCGCCTGTAAAATGCATAAATTCGGGTCGAATCCTGGCTTTGATTTCGCAACAAGATCAGCCCATATAGGCTCAATCCAGTCGTGAACAGTTCTGTGTAAGAACCCTACATGACCTTCTTGTGATATCTCTAGGAGCCCTCTTGTTCGGCTGTTAAGCCTTCTTCCTAGTGTCCGAGCAATTAGGCATTTCTGCTTGCGGATGGTTCTAGCGTCAATTTGTAGAGTGTTCGTCTGGTCAGCAAGCCACAACGTGGTGAACCGAAGCGAGCCTACATAGGCTTTGTGGATCCGAAAGAGATGTGATGATTGAGTGACGTAGTCCGGTTTTATTGTAGACCAAATCCTCTGATAGAGTAGCGACAGATCATCAGGAAGAACGTCGACCAGATCACAAATTTCTTCCCACCGGTCGCCCTCGGAAAGTCCTTCGCGAATGTGTCGAACCACGACGGATACCCATAAAAAGACCCCTTGTGCTTTGGTGATAATTGTTTCCACTAAATCGTCTGACTCCTGTGGAAGGGTGTCCTTGTACTCCCGAAATGCAGGGCTTGAATTCAGCTTGCCTTGAACGTAGAGTCGGATGTCTTCACCTGTTAGCTTTTCGAGTCTCAAGCTAGGGCTAGTCGTAAATTCGTCCTGAAAAACATTCCATGGCCGACTACTTGCGCATACTTTCCTTCTTATCCGAGAATGGAAAAGACGAACAAACTTTGAAAGGGTTTTGTGGTCACCATCGAATTCGTCAAGTCCATCAATGAATAGTGCCAGGTTAAACTCCTGCCCCGCGAATAGATCAAATGCCGAAAAACTTTCAAGGAGCTCTTCAAGGGACCATGACGGAGCTTCCGTTTTAGCCTCACGACCAAAGACCTTCAACAACGCCCACCGTCGAGGACATACCTTGCGAATAAGCTGAGGCCGTTGTGTTAGGCATTGATAAAGAAGTGTCCTGAGAAGTCCTTCCTGCGTCCTTTGTATAGGTGTCCCAGCATTCCAGAAGTAAAATCTGGCGACTATAAATGGTTTTGGCCCCGACCACTGCGCTAGGAGCTCATCTAACATAGGGTTGCCAGTGATAAACTTCATGAGCGTTGACTTCCCAGACCCCGGCTTTCCTGTAATCCAGTAGATGTCTCCATTAGAACTTCTCAACCAAGTCGGGAAGTCGGACCATAGAGGGTGATCATGCACGTCACTTCTTGGAAAATCGAAGAGCCATTTGAAAGTTGAGTCATAAGCCTTAGGGATTGCCCCTTCGCGGTAGCTAAGGTCCTCCAAAAAAATACTATCGAGGATAGCCTTTGAGCAAGCGGTATCGTTATTAGTATTTGAATCGTCTGTCGGAAACTCGGCATCCTCCCCACTAATGTCTTGTATTGGCTGCTCTGGGCTCCAGGAAGGAGACCAGATTGTTTCAATTATTTCTCGCCGCCGCGAGTCCATCTTAACGGATCCTTCCACTGTGGCATTCGGAATTAGTTAAATACGAAGGAACAAGAAACCAACAGATTCCTATGTACCGGGATCGCGGCGTTACAACCCTGAAACTAAGACACACAGCTAAGTATTACTCACAAAACATGATCAGCGTCCGTTTCAGGTTACGTGTGGTATGATCGATGCCGGTAAGGGTGTTCATCATGTCCATCTGTTGGCGTGATAGCTGGTCTAGATCATTTGCTCCAGACTTCGATTCTTCCCTTAGTACCTGCTAGTTAGTTTGACGCATTGAAATCCGGAGAGGGAGAAAAGTCAAACATACCAAAGAAAGACCGTCATCTCTAACATCATTTGATGCCTTATATCAGAAATCCTGCGAAGCAGATCCTTGATGTAATCTTCAGACCTGAACTTCCTCACGACGACCCCCAAACTCTCCATTGCGAGGTGAAGTCTCCCTGTGCTATGTGTTCGCAAATGCGCAACTACAGTCGCAAGCTCGGTGCTCAGGTTCTGGCATGTTCCGCAGAGTCGAAGCAATTTCTGTTCGGATTCGCGCATGTTTTTTGGGGGGCTGGCTAGCTGGGCGGATTTCTCTTGTATGGATTGGCTCAACTGTCGCAGATCGTTTTCGATAGTCTTGAGCTCCACGATTTTAGATGTCATTCCAGACACAGATTTATATACCTCCACAGTCCCACGGAGAAGTCCAACGCCAAAATCCGCGAACTGCACAACAGCTGCAGCCAACGAGATAGCACCCAACGGATTCATTGCGAGACTAGCTCTTGATCAATGGTTGATGCTATTAAACTTGATCGAAGCCTCAATATTGAAGTACGTCCCGGAACCCTCATTATTATGAGGTCTTACGCCTCTAACTGCATTATACAGGGGTTGGGCTGATAGGACTTGAGAGTGGGTAAACCTGGAGATTTTCTAGTTACAGGAACGAGCGATCATTTACCAGCGAATAGGTTGTTCTTCCGCCCCCAATCCCCCCTGCCCCTCTCCTGCCTGGTAAGGCAGAAAGCCTGGCCTCTACTGTAATAATTCCTTAGAAAACAGACACGACAGCAAGGGTAGGTTTTCACGAATAATGGGGGGAGTGGTCTCAATCTTTGTGTGATTTATTGAAACCCGTCCAGGATTACGTTAAATGAATCAGGCATTATAACATTTCGTTCGACTTCAAACCTAACGTATCCATCGGTCATGTGGCGGTATATCCCATACGTTTATACAACATTCAGCGGCCCTCAAGTAGAAATGTAAACGCGAAAGCGATTTCCTCGATGTCAGAAGAGCTCCGAGGAATAGTAAGGCTTCCATCTGTAATAGATCATGCGGGTTAATAAGCAAGGCAAAGACTGCTAGAAATTCTTAAAGACCTGGGCAGACATCTAGACATCAAATCGGTCCGCAGGCCAGAGTTGTCTGCAGGAGAGGCCCAGATTGGAGAAGAGGGGTAATGATAACGAATAAAACATGTGTATAAATAGAGGCCAAACGATGAGGTTGCATTAAAGACTGAGCCATGTCGACCATGCCACCTCCGGCTCGCGTGTCCCCGCCTCCCTCACCTAATCCCCCATAGGAAACAAGTGCTTCGAATACCATAGGAGCCCAGATACATTAACTTAGATGTTGAACATTATTAGAAGTTCCTTCCGGTGTTTATTTGGGAATCACGTTAACGTTATTCATAAATTACTTTTCTAGGAATCATACGACTTGTGCTTTATTCTTTTAACATGGACCGGGCAATTCAGTTGTTGTAATGGTTAGGGAACATCCTAAAATGCCTTGCCGCAGTTATCGACGCCGCTGCAGCAGCAGTTAAGCCCTGTATTTGAGAAGCAGTTCGACCACATTTAGATGCCGCACCTATAATACAAACTGCAACATTGACTGATCCCAGCAATGCGTCTCTTTGTCTGCAACCACTAAAACTAATGAGTCATTTTGTGAATGATTTACTTCTGAAGGTCGTTTCCCGCCTAGTGTATTATACTTAACTAGTTCTATTGAAATGATGACTGTAAGCTTGAGCCTTGATTCTGTTATCACTGGCATGGCAACTGAGCACACACGGACTCAGAACTTCGTGATGATAGGTGATATCCCTGCGACCGAAAGAGTCAAAAGAGTCACAAAAGCTGTTTAACCGGTTCAGCTACCTCCTACATCTAACACAAATAGCAGGTAGTACATATCCTTATGATTTTACCTAATGTACTCGTTAATCTCAGTGTCAACAAATTCGAGGCTTTGACGTCCCATATCTACCCCTGACTACATGAAACATCAAGTTTATTAATACACTTATAGCTCAGTGAAACACAGATTAATATAGGACTCTGTTCCTTCGAGGAAGCTCTCGCCTGTAAACTTTAGCTATTTGTTGGAAGTACAGTACCAAACCACAACACCACCAAAAGCAGAATGTTATCATTGTGGGACCATTGGAGCATTTGTTATAGAACACCATGGAAATCAGGAGTATCGGGCACGGGCCCGAATCCAGGGCGTATATATTAACTGAATGTAACCCTAACTCTTTTAAATTGGGCCTTACGTCCTTCGGCGATGGCAAAGAGTCAATACCGGAGCAAGTACCTGATGCTCCTCTATTCTGCCACAACTAGTCATCTATTGTTCTTAGCATATATCGTTGCAAGGAACAGCAAGATTTATAGAGGGCTGAAATAACCTGTAATCGCTGCCGAACATGCAGCAGAATAGCATTCCGGAGAATACGGCTGTATGGGATCCACATCATGTACTGGAAACTGGATTGTATTGAAATTGCTTTAGTTATATACCTCACAAGGTGAGTTGCACCTTCTATATTTATGAGGAAATGCAAGGATTTAATGTTGGCCATCTATTGGGTCGAGCTATTGGGCCAATTTATTCTTCTATACGTTTGGTACATCAGATGAAAGGTTGCGATTGTGCCATCCATTAAGAATTCCCTATCGATTCGAATACTATTGCCCGCCGAATAGGAGAAGGAATCTCTGTAAGAAAATCCAAGTTCTCTACTCGTGTACCACTCGCTCATAGGATCACATAATCATCGGGGAAGGGACTTATTGGGACGCTCGAGTGCGAGACGGTGAGACAACATTCTGCTGCACCTCAAGTCAGCTAAAACGATCGCACAACTAATGCCAA
Organism: Xylaria sp. 218_066; assembly: GCA_019843955.1. Classification (NCBI taxonomy): domain Eukaryota; kingdom Fungi; phylum Ascomycota; class Sordariomycetes; order Xylariales; family Xylariaceae; genus Xylaria; species Xylaria sp. 218_066. The sequence continues at coordinate 79,524 of JADKYC010000120.1, read as the reverse complement.
CAACATCACTTCTAAAAGAAAGGAATAACTTACCGCGTAAGAGCTTTATGGCGGTATTAATTACGTTACAGCATTGCAATATGAACGAATCTTAGGGAAAGTGAGGTTCGGCTCTCGGACTAGCGCTTGAGGTAGTGCCTAGAGGAGTGCCTGGAGGGGTGAACACAGGAGCTCCTGGGGGAAGTGAAGAAGGGAGTGCTTGGGCCAGTGCTAGGGCTAGCGACTAGGACAACGCCTAAGCAATTGGTCAGCTCATCATTCGAGAGAAAGTCAAGTAGTCAATTTAAGATGACACTGACCTTGACCACTAGGTTAGTGGTCTCGATAGCCGTTTTTGTCATTGCGTAAGTCGTGTGTTGTGTGGAGGTGTGTTGGGACGTGAGTTGGAACGTGAGGTGAAGATTGAGAGATGAAGAATTTGAAAGATCTGGGGAAATCTAAATAAGAAAGGGTAAGGAAGCATGGCTGATGGTTATACCGGATTTCTTTTCGAATTATTCGCATTTTCCGCATCAGTATGCGGCGCGCAACAAATAAGGACTCACTCATGATTGTACACAAGAATCTACAGAGCGCGGTAATCCCGCACTTTTTGCCATCAATAGGAGCTACCCAACAACCATCTATTAATCCCGTTCTCCTTTCAAGATCCCCGACTTCGCGTCTGGGCGGCCCAAACCAAGACAGTTCGCTATCTTATAAAAAACATCGACATTACCATAAACGCCGCCAAAGGTTTCTGCACAAGGCCCCATCGCAAAGACCGGGACATCAGTAAGCGAATGCACGCCCTGCGGCTCCTCAGTAGGTAGAGTGCCATTCACCACAAACCCGTCTTGCCCATCCACAGGATTCGCGAAGAGGTCATCGGCTTCAAATCCCGAAATATTAGTCGCCGGAAGCCGGGGACCGTCCTTGTGCACGCGGTAATTCTCGCGGTGATCAGGTGATGCCCCAAATCCTTGGGCCAGGGTGTATCGTGGGTCCCAGTTGACGGGGAAGTGCGCCCCCGTGTTGTAGGATACCCCCTGTGCGGGAACGGTGTACTGCGATAGTCCAGAGTTCTGGTAAGTACCCACAGCCCGGCGCTTGGTGCGGTCCGTCGACTGAGAAGAGAGGTACTTAGTATCCACCCCGCCGAAGACATCGAAGCCGTGCCCGTGATCGGCTGTGACCAACACCAAGGTGTTCTCAAGCTCGCCTAGAGCCTTTAGATGCGCGATTGCAGCGCGGACTGTATCGTCGAGTTCGAGGAGATCCTGGGATTTAGTTAGCCGTGCATTATGTAGCCTTACTATAAATAGCCAAAGATAGTCTGCATTCGATGCGCGCGGGAGCGGAACAAACATTCCTTAGTGTGAACACGAGAGATCGAAGTAACTTACACCAAGTGCGCGGTCATAATCAAGCGTATGCATCTGCTTATCAATCGACGCGCCTTCAGACATCAAAAAGAACCCTTTCTTTCCTCCTCGCTGATGTAGGATATCCACCGCCTTAAGCGTCATTTCCTTCAGGCCGGGTAGGTCGAGTGCAGGTGCCTTGTGGCCCATGGGATCATTTGAAAAAGCTGCGAGATTTTCCTTGTACACATTTCGATCAAGCCACACAGGCATATGCGATTTACAAAAGATACCCAGCGCCTTACTGCTATTGCCGAGCTCCAGGAGCGAGGTCTTGTTCAGACTGATGTCGTACCCGGCCTCAGCGAACTTGGCGTAGTAGTCCTGCCCCTTGTAGCTGTCCTTGCCGGGGTAGAACTGCTCCGCGCCGCCACCGAACCAGACGTCTGGTCCCTTCTGGTTCGTCCACGTGTAGTTAGTCACCGAGTTTAGCGCTTGGTCGACTAGCGAGCCGTAATTGTAGCGAGAGCGACTGTGTCCTGAAAGTGCGATGGGGGTAGCGTCAGCGATTGCGGCTGTTGATACGGCGCCCCAGGCAGAGTCCTGGGGAGATGTCTATTAGCCAAATCTGGTTGGATTCTAGTTGTGTAATTCATTCTTACCCAGACACGTCTTAGGATCTCGACGATGGTCTCGACCTTGGGGTCATCGAATGCGTCAGGGGAAGAGTCAGCGTATACTCTGCCAGTAGATTAGCCAGAATATCCAATGATAGATACAGAAAGAGCTCACCCCATAGCATTTACTGTGCTCTTATGACCAGAATACAAAGCCGAGGCAGAGTTGGCGCTATCCGTGATATAGCTATCCAGGGAATGCGTCATCTGGTGTCCGAGCACGGGGAACTTGTCCAGCTGAAGGAGGGACTGGTATTTCCCATTTATGCTCTTGTGACCAAGGAGACGAGCAGCGGTGATCATATTCGTAGTCATTCCGTCACCTACGACAACAGATCAGTAATGATTCATCCATTTTGAGCGAGCAAGAAGCCTAGCTCGAAGAGTACTTACCGATGAAGAGAATCACATTCTTCGCCTTCTTCTTCGTAGCCAGCGGGCGCACAACCCATTCTGCCCGCGTCTTCTGCTCTCCATAGTAACTCAGCTCAACGAAATACGTGCCAGGCTCGTAGATCGCTAGGCGTCGATATGCTTTTGCCGCGACATTCACAACAGATGGGGTACCGGCATCTTCAGCAAAGAGGTCCTCGTACCAGTGGAAGTCCCACTTCTCGAGCTTCGGCTCGTTGATGTGAAAGAACTCTGCAATACTCTTCTTCCTACCTCCCTCCTTGGTAATGGTAACAGAGAAATTCTCGTCCGGCTTGCCGCTATTGAATGCCTCGGAGCCATTCACAGGCGCATGCACTTCAACGCGCAGGTCGAAGTACTGCCCGGGAAGGAAGTCGGATTGATCCGGAGGTAGCACGCAGCCAAGCGAGGGACACCCTCCAAGGCGCTGAAAGGTCTGACCGGCGGCGATGGCAAGCGACGCCGCTAGAGCAGCAAGAGAAGCAATTCTACTCATGATGCCCCGTGAACTACAGTCGTTCGCTATGACACTGCCTCGGGATGAGCAAAGAATCTCGGGCGATAAACGAGTGCATGACCTCATTATATATAGCAAAGTCGCTAAGGAGGGTTGCTTCGCAGCGCGCCAAGCTCAGCCTCCATGACCTGCAACGGAACGATTGTTGGATCCGCGCCAGCTTCCATGCATGGTAACTTCCATCAAGCTTACGGGTGTTCCTGGGTAAAAGCTAGGCGGCCTTGGCGATTCTGCGGCCTGGACGCATTTGTAAGTGTTGGCTTTCTGTGCTGATACTACTTGTATACCTAAAGCTCTACCGCAACAGCCAGGGGTACAATCATGAGCATGGGGAATACCACGTGTTGTAGCTTGGGGGGCAATTTCAAGTACGCATCGATCTTGGCAATATCAATATCGTGAGGCACGTGCTCTGATGCCCAACCACGAAAATGCGCCCATACAAAGACGAGGCATCGAAGCTGCAATAAGATCAACTCATTGATACAGAAGCCGCATAGTCAGAATAGAGGTGAGAAGACTTGTATCATTGGTGAACCGAAGAGTTCGGTTTCCGTACTCGTCCACACGACGATGAGTCCAGTCCTAGCTTCCCCCCATCACAAATGTTTTTTACAGTCTAGTCCCAACTCTCTGTCCCATCAGTCCATATTGAGCTCATTGCTTCATCGACGAGTGATCTCCGAGGGGCTGGCCAGCCCATCCTACAACGAGATATGGTAACACTACATGGATTCGCATGCGGATATGCAGGACGTATTGGCTTGGCGGGGAATGTGAAAGGTGAGGTTGACAACGTGGATGAAGTCTACATTATGATTGGTCGTTAGAGACGGCGACGTTGAAAACTCCAGCTTTTGCCAAGAAGACAGCGTCTTGGGCTGAAGGCTTGGCGATGTTCATCTCTCGAGCCTGCTTCTTCATTGACCGCGTACAGAGAAGACGTGGAATCAAACAGAGCGTGCCGTTGAAGGGAGTCGAAAACCTCGGGGTAAAGAAAGGGGTTGAAGCTTTCTAGCTCAATAAATCTAGAGTACCTACCTAGGGTACACATTGATGACTCTGCCATTAGGTAGGTGTGTGTGTGTACTAGGTAATGTTAAGAGTGATGGAATTTAATATGCACTTAGACTGAGCAGAGAAATTGGAGAGAGCACCATGAGGGGTAGCTACTTACCTACTTGGAGATGGAGAACCTCGCACCTGCCTTCTGTCAATCCAATCACAACTAATTGATGACACCATCCTCAAAAGACCTCAAAAAGGATCTTCTAAATGGTAGCATATCCGAAACCTCAAACCCGCCATGCAGGCCCAATTCGGATCTACTTGTGAAACTCTAAAACGCACCAGTGCGAAGATTCGATCTGGCTTACATAATAACATGATCCGATTTGCTTTGACCTTGCTTGACCTTAGCTAATAAGTATACCAGGGCCAAGGGTTGGGGAAATGATGACGCTGACAAGGTGACAGATGAATGACGTACAACATGTAGGCAGCAACGAGGTAAATCAAACGTCTAAGATCAAACCAGCTACAATCAATCAGTCAAGTGCAACATCTTAATTGCGTGAAAATATTGAGCGCGTCGCAATTGAGCAATTCAGCATCGCCAGATACCTATATGATCAATTGATTCCGATTAGCAAGTAATCAAACGAAACCTCACCACAAGAACAACGGGAGCAAAGCGCCGTCACAATGTACATCCCAACAGCCCAAAGCGTCCTAACCGCCGGCCTGGCCTTCACAGGGACCCTCCACAAACGTACTTCCTCCCTCTCCTCTCCTTTCCTCCCCTCCCATCCTCCCCATCATCCCACTGACACCTCGCAGCAACCGAAGTATCCTCGGGCAAAGTCCTCGACTACGCGGTAGAGAAATGCGTCGACGCGGACGGTAAAACCCGATGCACAGCGCCCTTCCTCGTGACGAAAGCGACATGCTACCAGATCTCGTGGTCGACCGAGGGGACGCTGACGCACACGACGGCCGAGGTGCGGGACGCCGGGTCCGGCGATCTCGTCTTTTACCGCGACACGGACGGCGAATGGAACACCGAGAAGAACGAGCTCGTCTATCTCGATTTCAAGCCTAAGGTCCCGGGTACCGGGAATAATACTGTCGAGTACAAGGTTACAACTTGTGAGTGAGTGGAAGGAAAGCGCGCTTTGGGAGATGAATGGGTTGTGGGTTCCTAGGGGTAGTAAAATGTAGGCATGTTAGGAGATACAAAATGTAGGCATGTTAGGGATACAGAATGTAGGGGTGTGGGTGATTGAGCGAGCGAAAACACGACCAATGGTTTCGAGGAGACAAGCGTTTCACATCCTCCATTTTATGTTATTGAGTAATTAATTGGAAATAGACTACGGGCCCATCAGCAATATGGTCACTTTTTTCACAATCACACTCACAAAAGGATTCGATTATATTGAACCAGATTCATAGACTATGTGAATCTTCTCTCGACGAGCTTTCGCTCGTTCTACTGCAGAAGCAAAAAAAAAAACAAAAAAAACAGTATACTCAATCGATAAACGTCGATCAACGAAAGTTCATGAGGGCGAATATCAGGCGAGGACGGATAAAACATCAGATGACTTGGCCGTCTAGTAAACATGCTCACGTAGCAGCAGATCTAGAACAAGATTCCAAGGCCTTAATATCCTAATATACAAGGAACTTCACTGACCATAATGTCCACCAAGGGTATACTCATGAAGAACATAGTGGACAATCTACAAAAATGTATCATTCAAAAATTGTGCCTCGACCAGTACACAGCAATCGACTAGGCAGCAGCCCGCGATTCAGATGCCGGGCAAAGATATCTTATAAGCCATGATGATAATTGCTAACATTTCCAAGCCAATATGCGCGCTTTCCAAAAAAAAAATATAACTGAGAGATTCATCTGATAACATATGCGGAGCGACCGACGCCCTATCCGCGCTTCCACAAAGAGCGAGCAACCTGCTCGTCATCGTGGACAAGGTCCCTACCCTTGACCCTCGAAGGCCCAGGGGCCATCTCGATCCACTCATATTCCGAGTTCCAGGTGCCGGCTCTAGTATAATCGGCCGCGCTCGTTCCCTGGACGTAGGCGAAGCGGAAATATTCGTTGATAGCGGAACCATTATCACGAGTCCATACGAATTCATCGCTGCCCTTGTCACCAAAGAAGCCTCTAAATCTTTCCACATCATTCACCAGAATGCTAATCCCGTCATACCGGATACTCGGGGCAGGGTTCCAGTGGAAGGCGATTGTCGCGAGGGAGCTGTTGATGATCGGGGGGAGAAGGTCAGGCAGCGCGGAACCAAGCTGCGCATCACCCTGCAGCGCTATGGAGGTCTGGAGGAACGGATCGAACCCCCAACGTGCAATCCCATTGACGAAGAGGCCGACCAAAATGCCCTGGTATAACAGAGAAAGCCGAGTCTGGATGCTCGTGCCTGGCAAGAGAAGCAAGGCGAGGATATAGTGATGAATGCGCAAGCTGAGATTAGGCAAAGCTAACGAGACAAGAATGGCAACGATGAATAGAGCATAGAGCTTGAGATAGCGTACGAGCCTAGCCTCCTGCTGAAAACACCATATTTGACCAACGACGATAACGGTTAGCACAATGACGATGATTGACAAAGCAGCCTTGGCACCAGGTTGCTGCTCGAGATCGTGGCCAGTCAATCTCGAAATGGGAATGAAGTCGAATGTATGATTCGTCAATGCTCCGACCCAGCAGCCGCCGAGCCACAAGATAGTTTTCTCGACTTGAGCTGTCAGGCCACGAAGAGTGCGCCGGACACCCATCTTGTCGTAGAAAACCCAAGCACAAAACATGGCTGGGAGGAATTTGCCCAACACATCCGAGAAAAGTGATGGGAAGGCGCCACTGACGGGAGGGTCAGAAGCCAAACCAACCTGCCAGAAGGCAATGATAAAAGTGCCGAAGAAGAAGGCAGCCGAAGACGCGGTAAAAAGGGACAATACGCCGGTGAAGACGACTGATATCGCCAACAAAGACCATTGCGCATCTTTGGCCTCGCATTTAATGCCAGGTAGGAATGTAAAACTGAGGGGAAAATAGGAATCGAAGCCGATGCTGTTGATACCGTGACGTTCCGTGCCAATGAAATCCTGTTGCTGGCCGATAAGTGACACAACGCCACATCCTCCTTGCGAATCAGAGATGACGCCAGAATGGATCGCAGCGCCACAGATGAAAGAATCGCCCCGATAGACAGGATTCAGTTCGTTGGACGGGTCGGGAGGTCCGCCGACAATCAACGGAGCGTAAACAACCTCCTGATCACCAACAGCTCGAGGGTTGAGGACACGGTAACTAGCACAACTCGCAGGACATCGGAAAGCGAAGCTGGAATTTGTGAATGGCCTGCAGTCCACACCGTCGATACCGCAACCATTGTTCTTACTCCAGTACGTCACTCCACAACTGATATCAGAGGGCTCACCCCAGCCCTCAATTTCGGACGTGACCTGGCCCTGCCAAAATACCAAAGCAAATGTGAGGATCCAGGCGGCAAAGTAGGCGAAAAAGAGCCATAAGCGATGCCTTTTGGCGGGCAGGACTCTGTTAAGGAGACGAAGCGGCGCGTGCTGTATGGCAGGGAAGAAGGGATCGATCTTCCAGATCCTAGGGTTCGGGGGCCCCTTGATCCATCTCACGACAGTCCCGGCTACCCGACGGGCGGGATACGGCACCCATCTCCAACGCTTCCGGGCGTCCTGATCTTGCATGAAGCGTGGCGTGACGGGGTTGAGGGGATAGTCGGAATTGTCGGAATTGTTGGAATCGGGGGGCGTGTCGGAGCCGTCGGTGGACTGCGGATGGAGCGGACGCCTCTGCTGGTGCTCGATGTCGGGCACACTGGGCGAGCTGGAGAGGGAATCGGACCGACGGTTGCTCATGGTTAATAGGCACACGCTCGTGGGCGCTCAACCCCTACTCGAAAGACGGGATCATCGACTCTCTATCGTGTTCCAGGGGCAAACAAACTGTGCTGGTTGTATGTAGAGACACAGATGGGATGTGTGTACGGTTTATGTCGATGTCGATCTAGCGCTCAACCGTATGGGTGTGTCCTGTCTATAGAGCGAAATCTGAAAGCTAGTAATGCAACGATATGTATGAAGGATGGGGATATATATATATATATATATCTATCAACTATGTAACAATTGCGCTGAAAAACAGCGAAAGATGATGCTCACGGGCAATGCAAACTCATGGTAGACAACAACAGAGCCGAGGGCCTGCTCAGCCAGCTTACTGCGACGGAAGGGTTTGGGTTTGGAGGGCGAGGTGGTTACGCGGAAGACCCGCCGAAGAATGCGGAGATAGTAGTTCAGATCTGAGACCCTGCATCCAAGAGGGGGGGGGGGCGCTAAAACAGCTCCCGATTCAGGTACCCTATCTATATCTTATCTCCGATATGCCAGTTGCTGCCAGCCGCAGGTGCCCAGAACACGCGACCATTTCAGCTTCAGTGAAGAAATAATACCCAATGGCAACTAATCAACTAACTGCGCTGCAAAAACAAAATATCAATCTTTCTAAAAGTCCGGCATGCAAATTAATAATACAAGTTCACAATTCCCCAATAAACTTTGTCAAGGAACCGATTCATATCTCCCACCTATCAAGTCGAGAACAGAACAAGGATTTTAATTAAACCCGAGAGGAGAAAGGTATTTCCTTTCTGGGTATCTGATTTACGCCCGAGATCCACCTTACTCACTCACACCCGTCTGTACCATACCTTGTAAGAGCTCAAACTATGGTGACTCCCGAGCCGGACGGGAGGGCCATGTTCAAGATCCTCAAGGGCGCAATCAGCGATGGCGTCGGCCCTCGTCTGGGAACGCTGTCTCTGCCCAAGCGGCGCCCCATCGACACGCCCAATTTCATAGGTCTTACTGCGCGAGGGGCTGTACCTCATATGACCCCGGACAATGTGAGCAAGCAGTCTGAACTGGGTGGAGTGTATGTCGCTCTCGAAGACTGTGAGTGAATACCTATATCTTCATCCAAATTAGCTGAGATGATCTGAGAACTGCATCTACTAACTGGAACATTATAGTCATGGAGACAACCAAAAAAAAGACTTCCCCTCCGCTGCTTGAGATGCAGTCGGAGGATACAGAGCCATTGCATGCATTTACGGCAACGCCTTCACACATGTTCACCATCCTAGGTGCAAGGCGGCATCCGGCAATAAATTCACCCATAGGCAATACAAAAGATTCCATATCCATCTTTACATCTACTGGATTTCAGAAGTTGACAAATAAGGCCTACCGTCAGTCCGTCAGCGCAGTGAAACCGGATGTTGTCATCCCACTGGCAGACATGACATATTCACAAAATACAATGTTTACTGAGACAAAGCGGCGCACCAACGTCACAAGTTCTAAACGACAACTCCGCATGATCGAGCGGACCGAAGATTGGTTAGCCGAGTTCTTTGAGGCATCTATAGATGGACAGGATAAAAATGCTCCTGCTGTGTTTGCTCCACTTCTCCCAATAGCCTACCCAGCTCAGTGGGAATATTTCAACCGGCTAGAGCAAGACTTCGCGACAAGATTATCCGGGCTAGCAGTCTACGATGCCGACGTGCTTCCCGACCTCAGCAACCACGATCCTCTAGTACCTCTCCCCCGTCTTTCACTAGACTACACGGCAACGCCGCAGGAAGTGCTCCGCCAAATCCACCTAGGCATCGATATCTTCACCGTGTCCTTCCTCAACAGCATCTCCGATGCCGGCATAGCGCTCTCATTCACCTTCCCGCCCCCTTCGGACTCTGACTCTGGTATCAAACCACTAGGCATAAACATGTGGGACCCCGAGCACGAAGTGGCGATAGAGCCACTATTAGAAGGCTGCAAATGCTACGCCTGCAAAAAACACCACCGCGCATTTTTACACCATCTACTAAACGCGAAAGAGATGCTTGGGTGGACGCTCTTGCAAGTCCACAACCACCAGGTCATCAGCGACTTCTTCGCAGGGGTCCGAGCATCACTAAAAGCTGATCCCCCAACATTCGAAAAGAACTACGATGAGTTCATGAGAGTGTTCGACTCGGAACTACCCACGGGCACCGGTACCAGGCCGCGTGCGAGAGGATACAATTTCAAGAGTCGCGGAGGCGACGACAAGCTCAACGCTCCTGTGTGGGAGAAATACGGGACAGAAAGCGATCCCGCGCTCGCAGGGGAGATGGCAGGGCTAGCAGTGACTGGGGCCGCTGCCGAAGGCGGAAAGGAGACGCCTCTTGTTCCTGATGCCGATGCCGCTGAGCTGGATAAACAAGGGTTCGCTGAGATCTCCAAGCAACAGTAGATCGTCTTTGGGTTGATATTACACACAGAATTTCAAGCATGAGTCTGGTTTTGGTGTGTCAGCTATATCAAACTAGTAGAAGCCGACTCATGAGCTGATTGAAGCCAAACCATCCCACATTGTGCAATTTTATCCAATCTCTCGAAAAGCGCCGTCGTGTTGGTCTTGCGTACCCTGTCAGCTTTATCTCTTATGCAGTTACTATCAGACGCATACAGAATCGTGAAAAAGGCGTAAAATCTTTCAATTATTATAGAACATCTATGCAAATAATGAAGAGAAACCCAAATGGTATCCGACAAAGCTCCCCGTAACTAACCCCAACGCCCCAACACCATATCCAAACGCCAGAACGGATAATATTCGGTCCGATCTAAAGTCTAGTTATCTTCTATTATTTATCAAGCCCACTTTAGTAAAAAGGACCTCTTTGTGCGAGCAAACGGGAAGGTAGGAGATATAATGTTGTCAAAATGCTATTATGCGAATATTTCGATTAATCGACGACGAGATGCATTCGAGGCAAGTAGCTATCAGAAGAGAAGGAGGACTTAAGCCCTCTCTCCGATGCCTGGCGATGAACGGGAGCGCAGTAAGGCCGGGCAGTAGCCTCCAGAGAACATGTAACAAAATCCAGATCCGGGAGGCCTCGTGATTGCTGCGGCAATTCCAAGTAAAAGTTACTCAGATCGAGTCCGCCTAGACCGCTCAAACCTGACTAGTATTCGTCTTCTCCGGCAAGACGGCACCCTTAGAATCCTCATTGTCATCGCCAGCATAAGCATACTTGCTGCGTCTTCGAATGCGCTCGCCATACTTCCAAAACAGGAACGGGATCAAGCAACAGAGCAGACTAATGCCAGCCAGGAGGGTACTAGCCCATTGGTATCCAAGGCGATCATACAGCTGGTGAGTGAACAATACAACACCTGCGCCCCAAAGGGAGCGGATGAATGTCTTGGAAGCGAGCGCAGACGCCGCGCGGTCCTGGTAGGTGTCCACGAGGTAGTTGTTCGCGGCGTTGTAGATGAAGATGAATCCAAATCCGACAGGGAAGCCGGCGAGCGTGGGCCCGACCCAGATGAGACGCGGATACGACGTCCATGCGAAGATAATCAGGCCTATTGGTATAAACCAGCATGAAAACATCATGGGAATTAGTCGTAGCTCTGCAGGCGGAAGACGACCGGCGTACGGCGCGATAATCTTGACGTAGTGCTTGTTGACGAATGGTGAGCACATAGCGGAGGCGACAACGCCAATGGCGAGGGGAATGCTGTTCATTTCACAGTGTCAGTAAAGCGGGCAAGAAAACGCCCACCTAGGGAGTGGAAAACAACTTACAAAGTCAACCCCGTAAGGCCAGCCGAATACCCCTTACCCTCATGGAATACAATAGGGAAGGCAATGAAAAACATGTACAGCAACCCATAAAGTACAGACATGTACAAAGAGATTAAAAAGACGATGAGCTCGCCGAAGAGGAGCTTGAGCGGCATGACGAGGAAGATGCGCACGCGCTCGCCAAGGGGGCGCATATCGAGATCCTGCTCAGTCACCCAATCCCGCTCTCCCGTTTCCTTCCGGAGCTTCTTGGCGCGCTTTGCTAGGATTGTGGGTGCGTACGTCTCCGGCACGGTGAACGTGATGAGCGCCCAGATGACGCCGGCCAAGATGAGCGTCAACCAGTATAGCCAGCGCCAGCCGAGCGCGTCGGAGAGGAAGCCGCCGATGAGAGGTCCGACTGGATGGTCATGTGTTAGATTCTGTGATAGGACGCCTATGGGCCAGCTAGGGAAATCGACTTACTTGCAGGTCCGATAAAAGGGGCTGCGGAGAAGGCAGCCATGGGAATACCGCGCTCCTCGGCCTTCCAGAGGTCGGCAAGGGTGCCGCCTATGATGGTAATGGGTGCAGAGAATGCGATGCCATCGATGGCTCGCCCGACTAAGAGTGTCGCGATGTTCTTCGCAACTGCACATGGAATAACGAATACCACGGCGATAGCCAGCGTTGAAACGCTATAGATGAATCTTGAGTCAGCGAGATATCTTCTGAGGGGTATCTCGAGACTCCTTACTAGATGACTTGGCGACCATAGACTTCTGATAAAGGAGCGAAAACTAAAGGGCCTTTCATCCACTACAGTTAGCTAAACCCCTAGAATTGGGGAGAGGCGCCAAATAGGTCAGGGGGCACTCACCAATTCCGAATCCGACGACGAAAAGGGTGATGCTCAGGAGAGCGACTTCCCTGCCGCAGCCAAATTCTGATGCCACACCATCAATGTCCGGAGTGACGACCGAGGAAGCGAAGGCGACAACAAAGCAAGTGGTAGCCACAACCATGGTGATATACCACTTAAACGCCTTGCTCCAATTCTTGGGGTTCTCCGGATCGCCGGGGTGAAAGGTGACAAGACGATAGCGCCGCTGTCCATCGGGTTCGACAGGACCCGGAATCTGGCCATCGCGCGTCTCAACGACGTACTCGGCGAGGTTGGCCGCGTTTGATAGAGTTCTGTTTGGTAAGTTGATATCGTAACTCATCGTCGGCTCTAAAGGGGGCTCATTAAGAGTACTTGTCCGTGAGACAGGGTCGGATGATGTGTTGTCTGCGCCGGCATTTCGGCTGTGGAGATCCGCTGTTGAAGCCATTGTGGTTGGAGATTCACTGGTGGCTACCATCGGATAGGGGGAGGCTAAGCCAATGTCTGATATGAAACTGACGATACTAGGAAACATGCAAACACAGGATAATTCATGTGCGGGTATATGGGTCTTATATAGAGAGTGCGTGGCAACGAATGTCTCTTATATTAAGGTACCTAAACATGCATCTTCTCTCTCGTCATAACGAGAGGGCGAGCATCACATCTCATTGGCCACATCGAAGAGCTTGGCCCGGGTGCTCCCCGGGCGCCACGTTTCCCAGAGTAACATCATAACGGCGCCAATCTATGATATCGTGCAGCTCGGAGCCAGTTGCGTGACTTTTCAGGGCGAGATGGCGAGACACGGTACCTTAAAATGTTGCCTTTCAGGACAAGACACTAAATATGAAGCAGTGGCAGGGATCTAGGTGTACGGAAAGGTCTGGAGGCTCTGCGATACTTCCGTTCGGCCATGCATGCATGTGTGTGCATTGTATTGGTTGATGGGCGCTCGGTTATGGTTCGGCAAATTTGGGCCTAAAAGAATTCATCTGTCTTGGCATCATGTTATGCCGTCAGGTAGCCTCAAAATGCCCAGACTTTCGGATCCACTCAGATATTTCAAGACTTCTTTCCTCGCTACGGCTCGCGAGAAATCCTAAAACGCGAGCAGCGAATTTCAGTTGGTTCCCGAAATTCGGTACTTGGCAAATCAATGATCATGAACGGAAGCACTGAGAGTCGTGCGATTCATATCAATCGTCATGAAATGTCACAATTTGCTCAAATATGCTTGAACATGCGGTATTCGCGTTCAGATGATGTTCTTATATTCAATCTACTTTTCTCGACAGTGAGAATGGTAGAGTAATAGGGGCCATAGGGAATTTCTCGCGCTAAGGTTTTGAAGAAGTAGAGTCTCTTTAGCACGTGCAAGTGCCACCAAAATTTGCCCCCTTTCGGGAGCTAATACCCTGTAGTGCAGATCGTTCCTGCGGTCGCTTCCACACAGCTGGGTCCACAGATTGGCACGCTGCATGCCCCACCAACTCGTTATCTGCGTAACAACACATACTTAAGTACAACATACAGTGGCATTTCGCTAGAGGTTTCTACATTGGGTAGCAATAGAGGTCGCAGGGGAATTAAAAGTTCATAGTCTGAAAGAAGCTAGTTTTACTATAATAGGCTAATCGTGTATCTCGTCGATATTAGTTGTTCTAACTGGCTTCGGTCCATTTTTGATAAGTCTCTAGACCGCGGGCGGGCGAAGGGAAGAGAGGACCTGTATAAGCGGCTCATATAACCGACCTGTATAAGTGGGAGGACAGAAACTTCTAGTGACCCTGTTTACCTGCCAAAGTCGCAGCCTAAGTTTAGATATTTATCTTACCTCAAAATTCTCCAAGTCATGATTCTACAACACGCTCCCGGCTAGCTAATACTTTTACTATTTGTAGATTAACAGTTAATTAAAAACAGGCCAGAAGGTACATATCGTCGAAGCTGGTTTATATATATGTTTGTCCTTCGTTGCGAAGCTCACGAACTCGCAGCGGCAAATTTTCATAATATTCGCGTGGTCGAATCCGGAGCAGCAAGTCTTCATAAGCGCGGGGAAGAACACTCACACCCCTATCCCTACAACCCCTACGAAACCATTGCCCACACGACAGTCCGTGGTTATCTCTACTGTCGGATTTCACCTTTCCTGTGGCCAGAAAGAGGCGCATAATTCTCTGATGCCCCTTTTCAGCAGCATAAGAGAAAGGCGTTCTCCCTTCATGGTCTTTGGAGTCAGGATTTACTTGACCATTGCCAAGCAGTGCTTTCACGGTCTTAACCTGTTCTATCCATGTCCCAGCTGCATAAGACAAAGCAGTACGACCTGAATTATCTTGGATATCGGGAAGGAAATCGGGTGAAGACAATAGAAGGTTTACAATTTCCACACGTCCGCGTATCGATGGCATGAAAATGACTGTTTGGCCAAGTTTGTCTTGGCAGTTGACATCGATACCTTCAACTGATAGGAGCAGTTGAATACACTCCTTGCTTCTTGCAGCGGCGTTTAATATTGTGCGTCCGTAGGGATCTTTTTCATTGACCTCGAACCTCCTGGTCATTAGAAGAAATCGTAGAAGTTCCACGTCGCCGTCTCTAGCTGCATCGAAAATTATTGTTTCGTTTGCGTACTTATGGTTCGAATCTTGTTTGTACTTTTCCATCTGCGTGGATAAGGATTTAAATAGTTTTATTCGCTGTTCATTCCAATCCTGGAATGGTCCATCAATGGGGTGCTGGCGTACTTCAATTTCCACGAGCGACTTCACCGTATCGAGAGATCCGGAACGCAGCGCGGCCCTCCACGGAGTACTGGCAGTTTCTGCTCCGGCTTCGAATGGTGATAGGGCCCAGTTGGTCGCTGAGATGAGATTCGAACAGCCCTCTGCTGCTAATATGCAGAGTAAGCGGCGACCCTCTCTGCATGCTGCATGACCAACTAAAGTGCCATTCAAAAGCCAAGACTCCAGATTGTAGGTTGACAGAAAGGTTACTTGGGAGACGCCAGCTTCTTGAGCCTTTTCCGAGTGCCAGAAGAGATTTTCAACAGCGTATATAATGAAGTGATCCGGGTTCGGTTTATCGAGCAGAGATTTGGCCGAGTAATTGTCGATATAAGTTGCGCAGCATCTTCTTAAAATATTATGTGACGTTCCGTAGTAGCTCTCTTCATGATCTGAACATATGGTCCTTAACCCATCCAGCTTCAATAAGAAATCTCTTACCGATTCATGAATAAACTGCACCCTTTGTCCATGGTTCGGTGTCTCCACTATTTCTGCTAAACCCATCGAAGCATCAATAATGAATCTGTCAACAATATCATCCGATACATGAGTTTCATCGAGCTCTGATATGATTTCTGGTTCAACATCCGTGCCGGTAAGAATACCGTGATATAGTTGCCAAGTACTGAGGGGCTGCCGTGCATAGAGAATCCATCGGAGACAAAGCTCGAGTTCGGCCTTTGAGTGGCTACTTCTAGTGATCATATCCTCAAATAGCGCATGTAGATCGGAAGGAATATCTCGAAGGCGCTGCCGCAGGGCATGCAAGCGGCCATGGTCAAATTCCTTATTAAGCATGGAAACCACAAGTGCCACCCAAAGAAAAACACCCGATGCTTTTGAAAGCAGTTCATTCTTGACTTCCTGGGCCAGCTTGCTGCTTCCTATTCGGAGTTTGTCATCCACATAAGTTTTGAGATCCTGGCTGTGGCCGTTTGTATCTTCAAGGACGAGGGTGCAAAAGTGCTGAACTGATATATATGGATAATGTCGACTTGAAAACCAGACGTAAAAGTTCTCTTGCTTTTTTGCCGCTATGTGCCCAATTTCTTCGAAGAATGATACCATCTCACGAACTGAGTCTTCCTCACACTCATCAAGTGCGTCAATGTAGCAAACAAGATTACGCTTCGGTGATATTTCACCAATAATGCGTTTAAGGAAATCCTGCAGGGCCTCAACGCTCCAGTTAGGTATTTTATCCGGGAGTGTAGACCTGACTTCTTTCGCCGGAAGACAGTCAAGTAATTGTATGATTAAGGAGCGATACAACCCTGCCGTCGTTTTCTCAAATTCCGTCCCACGAGCGTTGAAAAAGAAAAAAATGACATAGTCGGAATTTTCTTGTTGGCGGGCTTTTTTCAGCGCATATTTTGTGAGCGTTGATTTCCCGGCTCCTGGCTTGCCACGGATCCATAGAATCCCATGATGGACATGGTAGTTGGATTCATTCAGCCAATCAAGGTATTCAGACTTCTCGAGGAGCCAGGCGCACGTACGATGATGCTCAGCTGCTATTGCCCCAAACCGTGTCATTTCATAGCCGAACGCAAGCGACTTCTTAATTTCCGATAAGCTTGGGCTCCCTTGATTGGCAGCGGCACGATGTTGTTTCTGACCGACCCCATTCTGCCGGAGCGGCTGCACCATTCTCGCCACAGCTGCAACTACTTTGGCATATTCGGGGTCGTTCGAACTTTTAAATCTGCACATCTCCATATGATTCCGCGCAATGTGCTCGGTAATCTCGACGGTAGGCGAATTGAGGTATGAGGAGCGATCCTCTACGACCTGCAGTGCATATGTGAGCATGAGACAGTCATAACACGAACGATGATGAATACCTTCTTGCCGCCGAGCATTGCCACGCCATATTGTTCTTGGAAAGAGTGGATGATCCAATCGTATTTCATTGCAAGAGGTCCGAAATCATCGCGAAGCTCACGAAGCCGCTCGGATGATGGTAGGAGGGTGCTGACGATTTTCTCATTCACTGAGAAACCCGCAGCTTTAACCGCTCTTTCTGCGATGCGCAAAAGGAAGCCTCTCGGATCCGCGCCACCATGAGGGGTACCGAAGAATATGATACCGTGAGTAGACTCGGCAATGGATTGTAGGAACTGGCGCGATCCGTGACATCCATCCGATCTCCTGAGCATCTCTTTTACAACAATACCTCCCAGGCTGTGGACAATAAAGATAATGGGCCTTGAGACATGCTCTTTTCGCTGGGCTTCAAGAGCTACTAGAAAGTCCCACGATATATCATATATAGTATTCTGACTTGTTTGGCCAGCAAAAACATGCCGGATGTGCGTATCATACCCAAACGCCAATATTCTAGCGTCTTCAACAGCCAAAGGGAGCAAATCTTGTGGCCAGTAAATACCAGATCGTTGGGGCTCGTCGGCGCCATCATTAGGCGTTTGAAATAAGCGAGGTCTCCATCGATGGTTGGATTCTTTCACAGGCTTAGACTTGCCTTGCGCATCTGGACCGGTGTATTGCCATGTTTTCACAGGGTCACCAGTGAACCCATGAACGAGAACTATACTAGTGAAGGTTCTAGAAAAGGAGTCCATCAAATAAGGGCGGGTATATCTTACTCTAAAATAACTATTTCCGGATTCACCAACGTTGTTAGCCCCATTTGGTGGCAGCCTGATAGTAGGCTCCTTTAGTCACTGGCTTCTAAGGTCTGAGTGTATAAGGAACAAACATATGACTATAAAATTGGTAAGAAGCGGGAGGACATGTACATATTCACTTATCAATAAATGACGAATGCTTCAAATGATTGTCAGGCTGAGCCGGCAAGTAACTACATCGAAAGGCCCCGGATCATCGGGCGTTCCTACTCCGCCCTTGAGTTTAGCGAGCCAATCATCACAAAAGTCAACAGGTTATGCTACCACACCACAATCCCCCGCAACGCCAAGAATAAGCAAATGAGGTTTAAATTCTTCATAGAAACATAGTTTTTCCTGTCACCGAACAGATCTGTGGCACTGTACCCCGGCACTATCGAAGATAAACCGTTGTCACGTTGAACAACTTGACCGCCTACACTTATTTACAAGTAAGTACAGTAACAGTTCAATTTTTCAAGAAAAATTAAAAACAAAGCCCGATATCTATAGCTGACTCTATTAGCTTATCAATCTTAACAGTTACTACAGCTAAGCAAAAGGATCTCATTGCTTATCCAAAGTTAGCTAATTATTACGGAGCGGGTTTGATCTGTTACATGCGCTGATTGTACAGACAGGACCTTTTAGAGTTCTTGAATTCTTTCAGAGACGCCATGCACCATGTCTATCAGTTGACTCTATTATTACAGTTGCGTGATTCCGTTTCCATTAACAAAATACAGTAGTGTTGTTAGGTCACTAATAAAACCCGAATGAGCCGGGGGGCGGGCTGTGAGAAAGTAGAACTAACAGAACGGTTGAGACCGCAGCAAACGCATTGGTACCGAGAACCCGATATTTCGAATATCTCTGTACGAGGCCGCTGCGGTAGGGGGCTTGATTTTGCTAACAAGACTTTAAATGAATTCCTTCTCAAAAAAATAGATTGAAATATCTATCGTGCTTCGGATACTTCCCGACAACCTTCATGATATTAAGATGGTGGTAAACCCCAAGTATAGAGTTACACTGAGCGATCGACCTGTAGTCTAAAATCTCCGAACAAAAGGCTGATTGATCGTATTTCACTATCTTGTGCCTCGCAAAATAAGAACTATTTATTAACCTGCATAACTATCTGTCCAAGGGAGGGCTACGTAGATATGATCACAATTGGTTTTAATCCGAAGCTGAATAAAAAAACATAAGTCTGATTCTTGATTCTTGATTATGTGATAAAATGTCTATTGTATCTGTTATCATTTCGGACACCACCAATTGTCCAAATGTAGAAAAATCGAACATCATAACAAGTCAAGTTTACACACTTTTAAAATTAAAATCGGCTACAATTTTACCAGAGACCCGTCAACTTAGATCAGGGCGCCGAACACCTATTGGGCGAGGCTGTCTCGCTGAGTTTAATTAGACCATGACCACATTGCACTGCATTTTTAGCCCCAAGGAAGAGCGTACGAGACGTTGGTGTGGAAATTGTAACCAATTTTGATAACGGCTTTTTTTTTTTTCGCACTGCATTTTTAGTCGAAGCTAGTCACACCAAAAGAGAAGTCTTTTCGAACTGCGACTAGTCTTAAGATGAAGTCCATTTGCTGTGTCGACTCACCTTAATCCAAACTAGGGGGTATCAATCTTACTACAAGAATATGACGGCGAAAGGCTTTTTGTTTGGCCTCTTCGTTTACTTCGCAGCTAGCCTCGATATACCCAATATCGCGGCTCGTAATCTGCTGGACAAAGCCTCTCACTGCTTTGGCGTTTTTATGCCTATTCATGTGACTATCATAGGTACTAATCTTTTGATATAACAATGTTCACGCTATGACGGTCAAGTTCAAAAGGCGGGATCACAGTTATAATGAGTATCGCATGCGCTTGCATCGCTTGTGTAATATTACTGCATTCGTGATTAAGGTAGGATGTCAATTAGGTAAGAAGCCTTATGCAAAAGGCATGCATTATGTGCTTTGATATGGCTGGCAATTGTGTCTTAATGGATATCATCCTGTCAACTCTTGCACCTATCGATATGCTTCCAGCACGCTTCGAACATATCCCAGGGCTGATGGACGAAGCTTCCAGCTAGCCCAAACACCAACCCCCAAGGCCGCCCAACTCAGCAATCCTTTAGCGATGAAGATCCTTCTAATCGTCTGAAACGTTTCTTTCTCATTGAGCCTAGGGAACGGTTCATCAGGTACCTCGGCACCCAGGAACTCACAAAGCGGGCCCCAGCCCTGCTCAGGCATGAACTCCAAGACCGGGCGTCCACGCTTCCTCGCCTCCTCGAGCACCCACTTTCGATGACCATCATAGACATCCGTAGTCCAGGGATCAGGGTTCCCATACATGCGACGGAACAAGCTCACCGCCTCACGGTTAAGCCAATACCACAAGCGATCGGTGCGGAAGAACAGGCATATAGCTAGGAACCGCCGCGAGAAGAAGAACTCGAAAGACTCCTTCGCCGACGCGGCCCACACGGCGCCGTTGCTGCGCTGGTTCAGTACGATGACCGCGTCTGGGTACATGTCTATCAGGTCCGCGGCGAAAAAGATGACGGGAAAGTCGGCCACCGAGGCGTGTCCTGCCATAAGCTCGCGGACCATCCCGTGTCTCTTCTCCCGGTCTTGCTCACGCGCTGCGTCTAGCATCAGCTGTGTGCGGTCTGCGTGCGGAAGCACGTGAGCCATGTGCATGCAGGGCCCGAAACCGAGACGCTCGATTGCTGCTTGCACTGATGCCGCCACTGTTAGTTTCTGAAACATTACGTTCAAGGGGATGTGATGAACTTACTAGAACTTGTCGCGGCGCGGGGTGGTCCTGCGCATATGACTTGGATCTCGACCGGCTTCGTCTTGTCGACCACTCGGTCGTCTATGATGAATCGAACCATGCTGCCGGGGGAATAGAGATAGTGTATACTGATATTCGGTCCGCGAGGTGGTATCTTTGGAGTCAGAGAACGCTTTACGTATTATAGGAATTATAGGGGGAATTTAATAAGATATGAGTAAAAGATGAATACGCAGTATACAAGAGACTATTCAAGGATTCACGTCATCAACTAATCCTATTGACGGCTTCCCCGGAATGATAACCCTTTTACTTACCTATTATACGGACTAACACAGACCAGACACAGTCCAAGACTTTAAGTGCTTATTCCGCTAACCATGGGTCGTTGATGTCTAGCGGAATAGCCTCGTAACCTCTTGCACATCAGTTTAGATGTGTCGGGCAATTGATGCCCTCGAGCATGCAGCTTACACCGATTTGACGCGACATGCATGTTGTGAGATTGTATTATGAGATGAGATGAGATTGAGGTTCTGGTTCTGGTTCAGATGGTTGAATAGGTATAGCGCGGTCCCACTATGAGTCCCAAAAAGGGAAAGCGCCTTCTACCCCACACTACGTCTCCCAACCAATCATACCACGTCCTGATAACCTACCTCGAAAAATAATTTCGAAGCTTCAAGTCCGGAGAACCACTCACGATAATCCGGCCATCTTCAATCGACGACCGACACGAATCTCCGAACCCGCAGCAAGCAACCTATCCAATTGCTCTCGCTATCAGGAAGCTATAACTCATCGAAATACACGGACCTAAACAACCGCTGAGATGCATCTAATGTACACCCCCGATGAGAGTGGCAAGTCAGTAGCCCTTTCACCCCCAACCTTCCAATCTGCACCCTCCGCCCCCGGGCACGCAATAAAGCTACGAAACAGAAAGAGAGAAACTCGGAATAGAAAAAATATTGACATCCGTACACAGGCGCATCTACACCCTCAAAAAGGTCCTAAACGGCACCGTCACCAAATCAGCACACCCGGCGCGCTTCTCGCCCGACGACAAGTGGTCGCGCCAGCGCGTGACGCTGAAGAAGCGCTTCGGGCTTCTGTTGACGCAGCAGAGTAAGCCGATCCTAGTCTTTCCCTTGCTCCCATAATCACCCAATTCTGTACACTATTGAATGAATGAAAGGCGATTGATACAAGAGCTACTACTAACCGAGTCCCAACTACAGAGAACAAGGTCGCCGAGACGCAATGATGGACTAGCAAGCGAACGAGAAGATAAATAAAATAGGCAGATCATTGCAAATCAATGATATCTATCAGTCGACTGTCCGCTGACGCGGCTCCGTTCGGTCGGCGTGGCTCGGATTCCAGGGCAGGCGTTCACGGCGTGCGGGTAAAGAGAGGAAAGATACTCAAGGAATTATTGTTTTGAAATCGCAACTAGAAGCGTCTGTCCTGCACGAGGGACTCGGAGAGAAAAATTGGACAGCTATGAAAAGTCCTTGATAAGAAGGCGAGGAGCTGCAGGAGCTGCAGGATGCAGCGATGTTCACAGCATTAACTGGCTGGGTCAATACGCATTCAAATAAAAATGAATAAATCTGGTATCACTCTATTTATTTATTTCATGTCATGTAATATGAATGTCTAAAACCTCTTCCTAGAGTTCACATTCCTCCCTGCCCCCACACGTATCTTGCCGGGACCGGACTGTCTATTTCCACTCAAAATACTGGGCAGGTAATCCTCATCCATGAGATCTCTCTGCTTCGATCTTCGCTGCTCGGTGGCCTTACGCTCGTACTCCTTCTGGTCCTCTGCAAAAATTAACTCGCGCCCCCAACCATTCTTGCCTCCTCCGGGTCCGCGCGCCTTCCCGTTCGCGGAGCCGTGCACGGGTTTAGGCACGCTGTATACGTTACCCCGATTATTCCACTGGAAGTTCTTCTTGAGGTAAATAGTAAAATTGCCCGCCGCGTCCGTGGAACAGCTCACGCGCGTCAGCGTGGCTTGCCCGCACCGCGGACAGAATTGCTTCGCTGTGTCTCGCGTGATCTGGAAGCATCCGTGGCATCGCAGCACCCACGTCTTGACCCGCGTGATACGCGCCAGCCCCGGGGATACGAGGTTTAGGTTTATGCGGAGCAGCACGTTCTGCATCGCGTAGTCGGATGTCAGCAGTGCGACTTTAAGGACTCGCTGCGCTGGCTGCTCGGGTTGCGCGAGCTGGTCTTTGATTTGGTGTTTCTTGAGGTTCGAGGGTGTGATCCAGCCGTCGTCGTCGTCCTCTTCCTCTGCTTCTTGTGTGGTGGTATCGTCTGTTGTTGTGTTTTCTGTCGCAAAATCCACTGTGGGCGTTGCAGATTCCTCTAAGCTTAAAGATTCGAGTGTCTGAGTAATGGTTTCTTGTTCTATGATGGGCTGTATCTCCTCCGTTGGGGGGTCGGCAGTCACCGCAGGTTCCGAGGACGGTGTCTCTTCTGTTGTAATCTCTTCGATCTTTTCCGATTCTTCCACGCTTGTTGTTCTTTCTGTTGAGGCCTCTTCAGCGACATCAGAGTTATTCGATGTGTTTGCCTTCTCCTTCTCTATTTGTGCGGGGGATTTCCCATTCACTCCCTTCTGACCGGGAGTCTTTCGCAACCGCCAATCGCCGCCGTTCAGCTCACACTCGAGTTCATAGGCTAGAGCCATGAGGTGTATATCGGGCTTGCTAAGGACTTCGAGGTCACCGGTACGGCGGGCAAAGTCGGTGACAAATTTGATGCTCGCGGGTCTCGGGGATCGTAGTTTTAGGAAGGGGAGGAGGGTGGTTTCGACCCGCGACCGTGTGGCAGCATCTCGGATCTCAGACACAACAGATGGAAGAGTGTAGAGCTCGTCTGCTTGGGCGAGCAGAGTGCTCACGGGCGGGTCGTTCTTAATGAGTGGTCCTGCATCGAGAATTAAGGCGTGTATTGGCTTGGGCGGTGTTGTCTCGACAGGTGTGGTTTCGGGTTCAGGCGCAGTCGGCGCATTTTGCGCATTTTGCGCATTTTCTATGGTCGCCATATTGTCCGGTAAAACCGTTGTTATGTATAGTCAGAGTTGGAGTAAATAGACTACACAGACGATTGATAGCGACGGTGATGGTTGAAATCAATGAATGGTGGGGTCGTTCGTTACTTTCTGGATTTCGGATTTGGTGGGGTTAACTAGCTGTATGATGGAAATTTTGGCGGAGAGTCCGGGCAGAAATGCAAAAGAAACGACTAATCCAAATACAGTTAGTTAGCCCAGCCCGTCTAACAATTGCCCCGAAGCCCCAAAACTCCAACTCTTCCAATCAAAGTGGTTAGATGTCTACAATATGAGGATTACAAATCTATTCGCGTAGCGTATCATTACTATTCACCTGTTAATCATGCGGCCACCCTCGACCAGAACTCAATTGTCTTACCTGGTGTGCCACAGTACAACGCTCCGGCCTCACATCCTTGTCTGGGTCAATGTCATTTCCCGAGCGCTAGTTAGTGGACTAGAATATTGAAACATGCGGAAGATCAGCCATTGCTATACACCTAGTCGTTATATTCTTACTGATTATGGCAATGCGTGTGAACAGTAGCGTGAAAAAGCAATTATGTTTCGGCTTATCAACAGCAAAACAACTATGAATCTATATTCTAATGGATTCTAGTTGCCCACGAGAACGCCTCTTGCCCACATAGCAGCCGATAGTTGTTTTTATCAGCTGAGAATATGCTACGATATGCGATATGTGCAGCTGGGTAGCTGGTTGGACACTGTCCTCCCTTAGCAGACAACTTTGTGGCCTTGGCATGTAGGTCTACATAACACAATCGCGATATCGCGATGGCGTGAAACATAGAAGGCCCCGGCAGTTTTGTCATCCTCCAAAATCCATCACCACTTCCGCTATGTCATTCATTAGATTACTCGTAACTTCTCTAAGTATGAGCTCGCTAGTAACTAGCCTCGTATCTGGCGTCCTCAGCCTTCTCGAAGACCCATCCGCCGCATGCCAGAACCTGACTTCATCTCTGGGAATTAGGCGGATGGCCATCAGCCAGCTAGATGTACGATATATCGAAAGTCGTACCAGCTACTGGAACCAGAGACTGGATGCTCATGCCCCAGCTTGCGTGGTCTACCCCGAAGATGCGCAAGATGTTTCCCTGGCCCTAAAAATAATCAAATCAACGGGCTCACGCTTCGCCATCAAGGCCGCCGGGCACAATACAAATGACCTATTCGCGTCTGTTGAAGATGGTATACTCATAGACTTGACCCACATGACGGGCAAATATTACGACAGGTCTACGACCCTCGCGACTTACGAACCCGGAAGCACATGGGGCGAACTGTACGAATTCTACCTGAACTACGGCCGAACCGTTGTAGGTGGGCGTATTTATGATGTCGGAACCGGTTTGGCTCTTGGGGGCGGCATGAGTTACCTATCGCCACAGTACGGTATGGCTTGCGACGGCTTCAGAGAACTCGAAGTCGTCCTGCCTAGCGGCGACATCGTCACAGCCTCCAGCACCGAGAACCCTGATCTTTTCTTTGGCCTACGTGGTGGTGGCGGGAATGCATACGGCGTGGTGACGAAGTATACTGTCCAAAGTCGACCTATCGGGACCCTCTACGCCGGGAATCTGCTCTACATACTGGATCACCACGAGAGAATTCTCAATGCAACCAGAGACTTTATACTCTACAACACCGACCCGAAGGCTGCTTTGCTAATGAACTTCAACGTCTTGACAATACCTGATCTGGATTTGGGTCTCGACGAGGCCTGTGTCATGTTCCTCGTTTACGACGGCGAAGACCCCGGCGACGCATTTGCGAACTTTACCGCAATCCCTCACCTGTTAAATACACTGGGACCAAAGACATATCCGCAGGTAGCCAACCTGTTAGTCCCTAAGCTAGCCGTTCTCAGCCGCGCAGATAACGTCTTCCGCATCGGTGTGCACCGCGCCGACGACGACAGCTACCGAACAGCCTTCGACCGGTTCTACGCATGGGCGCAGGACAACAAGTTCGACTATACCTACATCCACATGGACTACAACCCCGTTCCGAGGAGCCTGACGGACGCGAGTAAGGCGCAGGGGGGCAATGCCATGGAGATGCCCGACGGGCCTTGGTTCTGGGCCGAGTACACCCTCACTACGCCCCCGCTCATCGGCAACGAGAAGTACAATGAGATCCAGGCGAGCTTTAGAGCCATGGTGGACGGGACGCCAAATGCAGAGGGATTGCCGTATTTCCTCAACGAGGCCCATGCGGATCAGGATCCCTTGAAGACCTTCTCGAGTTATGCCCGGCTGCAGAAGATAAAGCGGAAGTACGATCCTGATGGCTTCTTCGCTAATAAGACGGGTGGTTGGTCTTTCAGTTAGGTATAGTATCATTCTATTTACTTTAAAGCTCTAATAATTATCGTCAATGATACAACTTCACTGACGTCCTTTTTTCTGTCTTCGATGCACATACATCTGAGTCTCTCGGTATATGGGAACTATCTGAAGGATGCGGTTTTGCAGCGAAATGTGCAATGGAATGTATTGACAGAAAACATATTCGTTTGTACAATTGGCTTCTTTCATCGGATGTCATTCAAGTCTCATAATCTTCCTAATCACTTGCTCGAGAATTTAAAAGATACTTGAAAGACCAAGACAAAATATTTACCATATCATATTGTGTCACCAAAATAAAGGTGTCACTATATGCGTACCATGTCGAGTAAAAGGCAACGACCAATTACAGAAAGAAAAATGGGCGGTGAAAATCCAATACCAGCCTTACTACAACTTATAACTAATTATTTTACCTCTCTAAACATATATAAACAAAATAAAAAGGATAAAGAGATAAAGACCTCCGGCTACAGCCATGCTAATGACTCACATCTGCAGAACAGCCTACGAAGCATAGAACGCCTGGCTTGTAAGTGATATATACTGCTATAGCGCGCTTACAAATCATCGATTCGAAAAGCGAGCCAAACAAACAAACAAGCTAGCTAGCTCAGTGGAAGAGCGCCGGGCTCATAACCCGGAGGTCGATTGATCGAAACAATCGCTAGCTAAAAATTCGGCAACATTTTTGACCCACCCTTGTTTTAGCCTCAACTTGAGCCTCTATTTATATGCACACCTTTTAAGAGCTATTCCCCTTCACTCTCTTGTTTTTTTTTCTTTTGATTGTCTTTGTTTTCTTCTTGCGAGATAGTCGTAGTGTACTCTATCCGCCGTGATCAACTTGAATTCACGGATTATTATTGAGTTTCAAGGTGACCGTAACAACAACAACTTATTTACGCGAACATAGCTTTTAAAACTCAATAAAGTTCATGATAATCTACGTGGGTTTTCTTGCGATCTTGATGTAAGCTCCAGTGTCATGCTCACACATTGCTGCCACTTTATAAGTCTATAACTTGCACAGCGTGAAACCGAAAATTGAATGTCTTTCACGATAACCGGGCTCATCTCCTTCCAGATCTAGTGTTTGCGTACAAACTCTCCGATCTTGGCGGCAACGTCCCACGCACTTTGCTCAAAGCCTAACAGCTCGGCTGAAAGGAAGGTGTCGTGGACCGCATCTATCTCGTGATTCAACTCTATCACATTGCCATTAATCCCAGCCATCTCCTTCGCGAGCTGCAAAATATCCTCATACAATAGTTCAGCTGAGGCCGCATTTACGAACATGGGGACCGGCGTCGGAAACGGGTTACCAAGAGGCGTGATATACGGGTCCGACACGGTTTCGGGCCAGCTATTTGCGTACGCATGTGCGCCCCAGCGCGGAAACGAGGACGGTAAAAAGTCCGTGTCGCGGTGCGGATTGCTCGACATATCGTACTTGAAGGGCGCGACCCATGGCGAAAGCAGAATAGCGCACTTAGGTGTGGGGAGGTTGCTCTCCGCCCCAAACTCGTGGAGATACCGGAGAAAAGCCGTCGCGAGGTTACCACCGGCACTGTCGCCGACAACGACAATCTGATCTGCTGGAACGCCGACCTCGTTCAGGAGGAAGAGGTAGCTGGATACCGCGTCCTGTAGCGCGGCCGGGAACGGATTCGTACCTCCGTAGCCCGACAAGCGGTATTGCACGGAGAAGACGACATCCGCGCCTCCTTTTCCAAGCAGCCTCTCGGCGGCCGGTTTGCAGCCTGCGTCGCGTCCATCGCCTTGGATGAAAGCTCCTCCGTGAAAGTAGAGGGCGATAGTTTTCCCCTTCACATCGGCGTCGGGAGCATGCGGGAACCACGTTCCCCCGATTGTCGCGGGTTTGACAGTCTTGTGCACGAGCGGCCCTTTATAGACGTTTGAAGTAGATGGCGTTACGATCTGAAACCTTTCGCCTTCTTTACCCTTTTCTAATTTGAGCGTATCCGTAATACCGACTCGAGATACTAGATCTAGGATCGGGTGGATGAGACGGGTCATGAAGGTCTGCTTTGCGCTCCATGCCGGATTTGGTCTGAAGGAGGGGACTAAAGACACCAAAAGGTAATAGGGCAATCGTGGTACAATCGTAGCAATATATGACAGCTGGAATAGGAGCCGCAGAGGCTGGTATGACAACAGCGAGTATTTCACTCCGTGTGCCATGCTGCTTGAGGATGTTGTCATAAGCGTGACAATACAGGATACCGTTTAATCTTGGACAGATTAACAGCGTTTTTTTTCCCATCACAGATGTTTATACAACAGTGCATGCACGATTTATAATCTATCTCCTCTTTCGCTTGGATCGCATCAAGCCACAGAATCACGCCTTAGACCCGTTACTGCGCCACTGTGGAGGCACGCATAGATCGAGACAGATTGTTAATAATACCTTTCAACTTCTTGATTATTGTTCTATTGTAGTATAGAATGAATACAAAGTGGACTACATAGCTATAAATCGCTACTACATCGGCCGTATCTGACATGAGTCCATACTAAGTATACTGAACATCAATCTGAATGATGGTGAACAAAACCCGAATTGCCAAAATCTGATGGCGGCGTCAGATGCAGGCTCTGACATATGGCCCAATAAGACGTCGTAACATTTCCACGGTTGCATTGAGGGGGTGAGACTCTATGCAGGCTATGCAAAACCTGAATCCCTTCATGTCAGGTTTTGCGCAGATCCGTCTTATGGGATAACGTGCTGTAACAAATCAACCAGAAAAATGGATAGGGATTTATATAACCAGGGACTGGCCCATGAACGTGTCAGATCCCTTCGCGCAGCGGCAGAGTTCATACGTATTACTTTATCCATTGCAGATTACGCTCACTATGCCGATACGAGCCACTACTCGAATAACACAAAGAGAATGGGAGTACCGTAAGTCTCGAATTATCGAGTTATATCTTGACCTCGGACTTCGGCTCTCAGGGCCAAATGGCATCATTGAGACGATGGCGAACGAAGGCTTCTCCGCCACGTAAGTATCCAGTAATACCTACTTTAGCGACATATTGAACAACTAGATTAATACCCCAAAAGCAAATCCCAATACGAATATCAGTTTCAGCTTTGGAAAGTGCGCAAAAATATGAAGCGTCATGAGTATGAGAGAATCATCCAGGAACGACGGCATAGAGGAGAGCCAATCCAAATCACACTTGGAGGCAGGGTAATCTCAGACGCTAGGTCTAAGAGAGCTCTGCGCCGCTACGCGGGCGGGATGTCCCAGGCCGCTGGACTTGGTCTGTGATAATATCCGTATAACTTATATCATAGTTATCAGGCTAATTGGTCTTCTGTCTGCGTAGCCTCACACAGTATTGATGTTGCAGCTCAAGGAAATATGACACCACTCATGCCAACCGGAGATAGAACCACGCCTGTCATGGCGTCTGAAGTAGCGATACCAATTGTCGAATCCGATGACAATAGAGCGAGTAATACGGCTATCACCCTAAACATCGGCTCCGCCGATTTCGACCGGGAGGGAGTACTACTCGAGCAAGGATACAAAACCATTAATACGTCATCTCATGACCACCATGGTGCAATCAGCTCCTATATGGACATCGACGATCCAATGAGTCCAGTTAGGTTTGACCTTCAATCACCCGGTAGCAATGGATATCCATACTCTCAACTAATTACGTCCAACTGGATGCCTGGGCAAGCTATGGAAGCTGATGTAGCCTCATATCACCAAATGCTATCTCCACGACAGACAGGCGTGCTATTTAATATGGCAATAGAAACAATTCGACGTTCCCCTTATTCTACAGCCAGTGTATCCCCAGGTCTTCTTGATGCCTCTCATTCACACAGACAAATCTTGCGATGGAGTGAATGGATACCGCCTTCCGCTACGATTACAACAACGCTAATGAAAGGTAGTTAATGATGAGCAATTTATGAGTTCTGTCACAAGGATCAGCCTTAGACTAATGCTAACGTAATCTTGGGTAGATATTTGCGACGCGGCCGGTAATAATCCGGCCCGCAACATTGTGTTAAGTCTTCGTAATTTAACCAACAACTTCGTGGACGACATACAAAGTGTTGGTGATGTAGGCCGTTCCAATAACTTTACGCCGGCTCTGGAAAGTCTCCTTTCGACGGAGGTCTTCTTTGGAGAGCAGCTACTGAACGATGTCTCTTTTGATGTCGCCACTGAAGCTCGTCTCTATAGTAGGCTGATTACGTCAGTTATTAATGGATTTACGGGCCTCGGCAAGATACCAGCTGCTGGTATCATGGTGTTTCTGAATAAACACAGAACCACAAGCGCATCGGTGATCCCTCTTCTAGCCTCTAATCCAAGTCCCACAGTCAGGTCGTTGGCAGAAAACATCTTCCGAATGGCTTTGGAACAGGACAATGTTAGCATCGCTAACCTTTTGCTTAATCGTGGCGAATTAATTAATGCGAATGATACTATTTGCCACTATCGCGGAGGGAAATATACGCCACTTGAAATAGCTACGATAAGTCGATCTTATGGGGTTATCGAACTCCTCATTAAACAGAACGTCGATGTGAACAAGTCCTTCTCAGGCAGCGAACCTTCTAATGCGTTAAATCTTCTGCTGAGCAATATGGATCACAGTTCGATAAATGGAGACCAACTCTTCGATTTGGTTGATCAATTCCTGCTTGCCGGAGCCAAAGTTCCACTCCATTGTGTCGAAAATCAAGTTCCCAAATTCATTGACCCAAACCTCATATTTCGTCTCATCATGGAGTATTCATCCCAAATAGTTGAAGAACTTATTTCCGCTGATGATATTATCATAGATCCAGCCGAGGCATTCAAGAAACCGGGTACGGAAATGGCCCTCAAACTTGTGACGGAGCAGTACCAGGGAGTAGGCGCTGATTTACTGCTTCGCATATTCCTAGCTACTTATGAGGATCACAAGGTAGCAAATAGTGTCGAAACACTTATAGCTGCCATTATATCCGGGGACAAAGATTACTTTCTCGCCGTGGAAGAAAAGGACATACTCAGACATCTCAATTGTCATGAGCTCGGCCAAGCGTTTACTACAGCTCTTTGGGAAGGCAACATACAATTCGCGACCCAGATATTAGACTTTGATCCTGGCTTACGTTTTGCTAAACACGAGGCCTTTGACACGGATACTGCTCTTCGTGCAGCTTTGGCACACGATTTCGATGATATTGCTTGGGAACTAACCGGCTTCATTATCGCTGTTGGAAGGACTCCACCATTAGGAATCGCAGTAGAGCAGAGGAAACTGGACTTCGTGAGAGGAATTATAGAATCTGGTTTTCGACTTGAATCACAGGACCTGATAGGGTTGCCATACAACGAAGAACATCGAATTCTAGAAGCCGCTATCAAATGGGGTGACAATTCGATCATACGAGATCTTTGGCAAGCGAGATCTGGCGCGATTTACCCCTCCCCTAAGCTTCTGAAGCTTGCAGTGGAGAAGGATCAGATGAATTTATTCTGGGATATTTTCGAAGCTTGGGGTATCCAGAACCCTACTAATAGTTGGCCTGGAGCGATAAATATTGCGATAGAGTCCCAGGATTTATGCCTACTTGATGAAATGATTTCTCGTGGCGCTCCTCTTGATGACGATGAATCACTCGAGATGGCCCTTATCAGCCATTTTTCAATGGTCAAGCCACTCCTGGAACGATATCGGCAGGCCTACCCTGAAGGATGTGAGGGATATGGTTGGGATTCTATTGAGCTAGCAGTTACCGAATATCCGCAATTGTCCGAATGGATGGACGTGTTCTTTGAGTTTAACCTCGTGAGTGGGTATGTTCTCTGGGGAGGCGAAAACGGTATAACTCTACTTGCCAGAGCAATTTTGGGAGACAAATGCTATAAGGAAGAAGAGCATCCCAAAAGACAGCTTATTGAAAAGCTACTTGATGTTTATAGCGACGTCAATACCACCATGGCCGAGGTCGGATACGAACAACGTGGTTCAAGGACCACGGCTTTATTGTTGGCTATTCAGACAGAAAACGAGGGCATTGTTAAGCTCCTTATTCAAAGAGGTGCCGAGGTAAACAAGCCAGCACGCTGCGGTATAAAGCGCACTCCTTTGCAGAAAGCGGCTGAGCTAAACAGCGTTGAGATCGTCAGTTTACTCCTAAAACACGGCGCCGATGTTAACGCACCACCCGCAGTATTGGGTGGGGCTACATCTCTGCAGTTTGCTGCTATCAATGGCAATTGCAAGCTCGTGACGACGCTCCTGGAGCACGGAGCTCAATTGAATGTACCTCCGTCGAAGGGCCCTCTCGGACGATGGCCTCTGGAGGGCGCGGCTGAGAACGGCCGCCTCGACATGATACAACTCTTATGGGATGCTAATGACGGCCCGTTTGACGACAAAAAATGTCAAAAGGCCATTCGTCTCGCAGAATGCAACGGGTACCTCGGCTGTAGGGATTTGATAAAGGAGTTGATGGCGAAATCTTCAAGAGGCCCTTATTGATGGAGCTCTAGTGGAGAAGTAGACAAGCGGACGCAGGGTCGAGCTTGAGCCAGAACCTTTCGAATGTATCGAACCCCTAGAGTTTCGATGGGAATACACCTTAACATTGAGCATATCTCTGTCTCGAGATTAGAATCGCAAACCTCGTAGGCAATATCTTTTCTATTGCGTTACCATACTTGTCATAGACGAATTGTAAAATAGGCACCGCTAGTTACGGCGTGAGAAACCCGATCCTCGAACGCAGCTCAAGAATCATGCAGATAGAATGAAAATCAAGATCAGACGATAGTAAGGCACTTCAAAAGGATAAGAAGACAAAGCTAGTATCGCTTTATCTGACGTATTTGCCTCTTTTGAGGCTAAGCGAAGGTGATGTTTGTTTTTCCCTGGCTCTACACATGGCGAAATAGGGGTGTACCTTCTTGACACGGCGACCGGCAAAGGCGACAAAAGAATGCGGCCGATGCACTACAAAACTATAGTATTTGGAAGCTATGAATGTTAAATAGTCTAGGAAAGGCCCGGTGGGCGATTCTAAACCTAGGCGGACATACGACACCTATTATTGATGGACATATTCGGGATTTAAGATGTTGGGGTTTTAGCACTTTGGGGGATAAGTGTGAGGTATGTACTCGTTTGCAGATGAACCCATTATAGGATTGATAGGTATATCTCAACTGAGATATTTATACTATGGGAGGAAAAAAAGTCGAGTAGGCCATAGTTAAAAGGTAACGAACAGGGGCATTTTTCAGGGCTTGGTGGTATTCATTAAGCAAAATAATATCAAAATTTAAGATCGCATCTTGTGTCTGTTTAAAAGGCTTTGAGGTTCTGTTACGAAGATCGGGCTTACTCAGGCATTTAATTAAAATTCAGGTGACAACAAAAATATGCGATTCATTATAGGACCCGACACTGGTACAAAATTGGAAAACATTTGACTAATGATTGGTTGATATGGGGACTTGGCATGCGATCGATTAAAGTAACTACATCCACGAGGGGCAAGAGGTGTCTTTATTATAGACTTGTGCTAGAAGAGGTGAAGCGTCGTTGGAGGAAACGTCTAGAACGGTCGCTGGTCGGTCTAGACCTGGCGAGACCCCTCAAATGTTACGCCTCCAGCGAGACGACTTCCACTAGTAACTGGTGCACTAATAATTGGTTGACTTCCAGCTTAACATATACTAGACCGACAAATACACTTTCTAAATATTTTATTAAAGAAGACTAGATTCTTTTTCGGAAAGAAGTATAAATAGGAAAGAGGAATACCACTGCTAGATTACAGTAACTTATCTAGCAGATTGATTGACTTCAATCAACCGGGAATGTGTATAAGTGTTAAGGGGTATGTAGATGTGCGATTGGCCCCCTCAAGCATCAAGATCGAGATCGCAGATACGAAAACTTTCCTTTTATTTCTAAATCACACATCCCCGGTCCCATAGTTTAGGTAGATGAGGGCGCCGAAAAGCTGGGATCAACTAGGGATGTATATTTAACAATCCGTTAGCCGTGCAATTACCCCCACGATCGTGGGTTCGATTTGATATGGCGATAGCGATAGCGATGCCGCAAAGCATGCACGAGGGCGGCGGTCATGTTGTGACGCCGTATTTCCCACGTAGCGGGTCCAAGCATGGTTCAAGTCTTCTTCTCCAGCAACTACCACCGCCGCCAAAGGCCGTGGGACCGATATTTGATCCAGAGCATAGCAAGCAGCCACTCCTGGCGTTTGACGAGAAAGCCCATGAGCAACACTATAATGGACCGTCGGAGACTGGCGAGGCCTTACAACCACCTCCGCCCGTTGATTTCGAAGACAAATATCTTGTCCCAACGCTGTCACGCAATGAACGCCTGAGACTCACGCTGCTCTGGTATCACACAAGACAGATCGAGAAAGATGAGCGTCTCTTAGCCGAGATAGACACTCTGGTCCGAGGTGCACAAAAGGTCATCGGATGGGAATATGCTATCGCCGGCATTGTCAATGAGTCTACGTTCAGGCGGCTAGCCGCTGTCAATTTACCACTCGCAGTCTTGCCTCGCAGGGAAAGCACATGCTCTCACACCATCAACCAAGGACTGGATGCCGTGTTCATGGTTCTCGACATGTCCAAAGACTGGCGCTTCCAACATTCGCCGCATAGTGAGATCGGTGGTCTGAAGAGTTATGCCGGCGCGCCGTTACGACTAATGACTGACAATGGGGTCGAAATTCCATTAGGCAGTCTATGTGTTGCTTCTGATACGCCACAAGAGCCTTTAGGAGAGGTGAGTTTACTAGCTATGCGATTTTTCTGTTGCAATCATATGAGAGCCTTACTGACATTTACCTCAGGCTCAACGCGAGTCTCTGATAAGCTTTTCGGAGCTAATCAGTACTGCTATAGTGAGTCATACACGGCAGCGCCGTTTAAAAAAAAGGCAGGAAATGACAGATCTTCTCTCTGTTTTACGCTCAAAGATTGACGCCGAAGACTACGAAGAGAGTGCCATTCATGTCATTCAGCAAGCTTACCAGGATTCTCATGTGTCGCTACAGGCCGCAATAGATGGTCGAGTGCCTGTAAAGGGTCGGCCTGCTGTCAAACTTTCAGATGTCGAAGGAGGCCTTTGGGAGGATACTGCATTGATCGACCAGACAATCATGAGTTCGAATTTTGAAGAGCTAAAGCCTGTTCAGACTGTTCGTGCCGTTATCGCACGCTGCGGAAGCTCCGAAAAATATGTTGTCGTATCCGGACTCGACATACACCATGTCTTTGACGATTTCGACGCATGGTTCATCTTCAGAGCTGCAGCCGTAATAGCCGATACTCTTCAAAGTCGACTCCTTAGACAAGCCATATCGGCAAAGGAGACTTTCCTGCGTGGAATTACTCATCAGCTTCGAACCCCGATCCATGGTGTGCTCAGCTCAACGGAGTTGCTTGCCGAGGAGCTCAATGTACGAGGGCTATTGTTACCAAGTGATGCTAATGCTGCCTCTGTCTCGCCGGCTGCCTGTATCGGTGCAATACGGAACTCTGGTCAGGAGTTAATGAGGACCGTCAACAGCATTCTCAAATACAACACATGGACAGATACTACTCGCCAGAAATGTCATATCCCATACGATCTAAGTCGCCTTGAGGCCGACATTCTCCCTGAAACATTATCGCATATAATGCAAGACCACCTTCGTGGTATTTCCATCCAGTTTCGCAACAAACTAAGCCATTCCTGTCCTATAGTGACGGACCCAGATCTTTTGAAAGATTTACTTCAAGAAATACTCTTGAACGCTATTCAAGCAGTTTCTGGGCGACCCTCAGGGGTCGTTACATTCACAATGCGCAATAACGAGAACGAAACAAATCTTATCTTTGACATTGTAGATAATGGGGTAGGAATTGAGGGAAAAGATCAGAGTTCTATATTCCAGCCTTTTTACAAGGTGGACGATTTCAAGCTCGGAGCTGGGCTTGGACTCACTATAGCTAAACAAATCGCTGCTAGTCTGCAGGGTACTGTTGAGCTGATATCATCTTCACCGGGAGCTGGCTCACACTTCCGGGTCGAGCTCCGCAATCCCGTTCTCGGTGCGTCTCGCGATAACGAGACCAGGCCTGACATTATACTTCAATATCTGCCGCAGACATACCATTGCAAGGTCGCCAGGGCGGATAACGCACATTTTGCTGATCATATAACTAAATACCTTGAACTGAATGGTTTCCAAAAACAAGAATCTTCTGATGTCGGCCTTGTCTTTACTGATTCGGATACCAGCGAATTGCGCGACGCCTATCCTTCCGCTGTCATCATCATGTTCGGAGAAGTTAGCACCGGCGCCGAAGAGCGTCCAGGGTCGGGCATCTTCACTACTAGCGGACCACTACATAGCGAGATGCTTAGAACTATGCTGCTGCGGGCGGATATCGCGCATCGAGAACTTGTAGATGAGAATCTTCGTGGGGAATTAGCCAAAGCGGAGTTGACAATGAATGGCACGAGTGTCGCCGGTGCTCTGCCAATTGCACAGATTGCCGCGCTCAGTATTTTAGACAATCCGCCATCGCAGCCCGATCGCAGTGATCGACCGATCAAAGCATTACTCGTCGACGACAATCCCATCAATCTCCGGATCCTCCAGATGTACTGCAGCAAGCGCAAGATTCCATACGCCACGGCCGAGGACGGAAATATAGCAATCGAACAGTTTGTGAAAGGTGTCGAATCTAAAGACCCTTTTACTCTAGTGTTGATGGACCTCCAAATGCCAAATTGCGACGGCATTGAGGCCACCAGGGCAATCCGCAAATACGAAAACGAGAATACGCTGTGCAAGTCGTTCATCTTCATGGTGACGGGCCAGGATTGGGGAAAGGATAAAGTCGCCGCGCAGGATGCGGGTACGGACGTATTCTTGATTAAGCCAGTCTCCCCCAAGAAACTGGATAAGCACATCGCGGGCTCGTTTACGAATTACCGGCCTGCTGGGGGATGAATTACAGGAGCATCTTGTTATTGCAGTCATTCAAGGGTACACGATCACATTAGACACATGACAAGAAGACCGCTCCCGTGTGATTCCGTTAGTTTTCCCTCGCAATCTAGCAGCCAGCTGTCGTTCTCAAGCGGCTATCTCAATGCGGCTTACTAGGAAGTCTATATATCTCGGCCTATGGCCAACACCCTGCACCGATAATTCGTCAACCCCTGGGTCAAGACCTCGAAGAAGCTCAGACAAAACTTCCCGGCAAATCGGTGCAATAGAAGTCAACAGTTGCGAACCCCATATCGAGGCAATCTTTTGGCCTCTTTCCTATTCGTCACGGTGACCCCGCATGCAAACCTAACAACAATGAACATTAAAAGGGGGGGCGAAGGGGCTATCAAATACCAACGACCCGGGCCATTTTGATACAGAGCCGCTCTTCGGCCGACTGCGGGATCTGTTGCCGGCCCTTCGCTTCCACATGCTGCCTTGGCAGAAAATCAAGAAAACACGGGCGGAAGCCTCTCAGGTAACCAGCAGCTTTGCAAGAAGAGACAAAACATTATGACTCTAGTACCACTTTACACCCTATGTCACATTTAGAAGTTCAACTAGATACCAAAGCAGTCTTCAATCGTGTTAGATAGATACTAAGATTTGAGCAAATGCGCTGTCAAATTTAGATGCAAAATTTTCAAGCCGATTCATTACAAATTCGCCAACTACGTGTATAACTATTATTAACAATTCTACAGAAAAGTATGAGGCGGGGGGGGGGGGGAAAGAAAAAGCAGACAAAACGTACAACACCGAGGATTCGCTGGTCGTCACCGACCCAACTACTAATTCGGCGCTCTCTAGCTTATCTATGGGAGAGCGGACGGGATCCCGAGTTCTCTAGAGGCTGTGGTCGTACGTGCCAGAATTAGGTCTTGCGAGCACTTAAGTACGTACGGCATGACGGGTTTTCTGACAATTCGGGAAAGGGAGCAGGTTTTCGACGCTACTCCTCCTCTAAGCAATGTCACTCGTCAACACCGTCGCTCTCAAATTACCTGCACAAGTCAAACACATGTAAAATCTTTTCCAGACATAGCACGAAGTAAATACAATTTCACAAATCGAGCTTCGGCATAGCCAAGGTCTAATCTAGCCGGCCTCAATAGCTAACGTCCGCCGGACATCCA
Organism: Xylaria sp. 218_066; assembly: GCA_019843955.1. Classification (NCBI taxonomy): domain Eukaryota; kingdom Fungi; phylum Ascomycota; class Sordariomycetes; order Xylariales; family Xylariaceae; genus Xylaria; species Xylaria sp. 218_066. The sequence continues at coordinate 41,072 of JADKYC010000120.1, read as the reverse complement.
ATTCCGGGATTATTCACAGCCATATTTCACCCAACAAATACATCTGCATCATTTCTTTTATTCCTATACAAATAACCACCAGTCGGATATACCCTTTAACACCAACACCATATGATCTATGTGACTATGTATATGTCAACACGCAAGTTGTCCTTTTCATGCATTGACTAGATACATCATTGAGCTACGCTCTGTCGGAGGTGTAGTGTACAACCAAGCATCCCGTCATGTATATAAGACAAACCTTCCCACCTCTTCCACGTGTAGTTGAGCAGTTGGATAGCACACACTCGCATACCTTCCATTTCACCATGCCTGCCCGTAGGAGTCTCCCCTTGACTAAAGACCAACCCCACATGCCCTTGTTCTGGCCGTGATAGAGGCTATGCTTCAATTCGCATCGAAATCCTAGCTACTGCGCGTCTCCTCCCTCGCTCATTCTTCTCGTATCGTCGTCTTACAAGCGATCCGAATGCTGGCCGCGTTATCAGCGAACGGACTCGTGGGCTCGATGATGGCGCAAATATGCTCGAAGGGTATTAAGCCCGGGGTTCGGACTTCATCAAGTGCTACTGCAGCAGGCAGCTCGTTGCACTCATGCGTACCTATGATATGGTCCATATGTGGCGTTCGCGCTGGCCAGGCGTTCTGTAGTGTGCATGAGCTCTTTACGGCCATATTTTCATGCGTTGGCCTTCTGGTATCCTGGACTAGATCGAACTATATCAAAGTCGATAGTCTCATCAAAATGCTCTCTGTACGGCACTCGTAGCATCCCTCAACCCTTTCAAGTGAACGCAGGCGTTTGAATATCCGAGTTGTTATCTCGTAAGCAACCTGCAGTAAAAGAGCCCGACATCAATTGGATATGTAGGCAGGGAGTTCGGCTGTCAATACCGGCTCTGATATCCGGCCCTGTAATTTGGGCATGGGTAGGAAAATCAAAACCTTGCCCTTCCGTCTCCTCTTCGGGTCCAGATCGGTGCAGATTAGAAACAGAATTGAGTGTAGCATTATTACACTGGCATTGCCGGAAAGTCGGCATTCAACCATTCTTGCGAAAACCACGAAGCCGAGTCAACCCCAGTATTGCCATATGATTCCAGGGCAAAGTCAAAGCCATCCATAGCGCCCTCGAAGGCGTTGTTATTATCCAAACCGTCAGGAGGGACAACAGGGGGGAGGTTCGGTCTAGCCATACCGGGGTCCTCGACTGTAAGGTCTGAAAAAGATGGATCGCGACGGTGTTGTGGCGGGCCAGGTGTGGTGTTGGACACTGGGGTTGGTATTGCAACGTTGGTATTAACGCTTGGTGATGGGATGTTGGCGGATGGGGATGGTACCGCAACCATGGGGGGTGCTTCGCCCTCGTCTAAGAGATGTATATGCTGATTGTGAGTGAGAACTTGGCGTGATAAGGGTGACTGAGAGATGGCACTAGTATTTATGACCTCGGGGGTTTCCGGCCGGCTTGGGCTAGCACTTGACCTTAGACCACGCGATATGAGTTTCTCAAGGTCAGACACCTAGACATATCATTAGTACATTAGCGCATATGAGATGAACGCATGAACCTACAATTGCGGCACCTGCGGGAACATGATTCATTGCTCGGGCGATTTGCAAACATCGATTCCCGTGCTCAACTACCTGATCCGCGGTCAACCGCAGCTCACTTTTGTTTGTTTGGTAGGCAAAATAGAGCATCCGGGCACATTGATATGCACACACGGAAAGATCGAGATCCGTAACAGGAAGCCCACCATCTAAAGCGAGGATGAGTCTAAAAATATCGACCATGGCGATAGCATGCTCAAAGCACTGGCGTGTGCAATAAGACACGAAGTGGGGTTCGAGGCGACTAACACCAGATTTCGGGAGAGCCTCTTTAAGGCCAGTCAACACGATACGGTAAAGGTCGCAGTGACACTGCCGCCACCATACATGGATCATTATGTACACGCATAAACGTGGAGAATAAGCCCGCAGTTGGAGGTTACTCTCGGAAAATTTGAATGAGGCGGGTAGGTGGTCATTGAAGGTATCCAGCTCTTGTGAAAGGACCTTAATCAACTGCGGGAGCTGGGCCACTTCGGCCTCGGGCATATTCAGCACGTTTTTGGTGCAATACGACACTCTGCTCCTCATCCACAGAAGCCGTACATGCAAGGCCAAGGAGCCAACATCGTCGGGGAAGGGTTGCGAGGGAAGCGGTCGAAGATGCCCAGTAACTTGCGGAAGATCGAACTCAAAGTTGCGTTCATTGCATGGCAGTTGAATGTGCAACGAATCAGGAGGGAGCAGAGTAAAATCAGCCTGTCCGCCATTGACCCCCGAGTCAATTGTCAGAAATGCCCACATTAACCTTCGCCGGGATTCCCTGGCAAGAAAGCATAAACTCGGGTTTTCATAGTTTAGTCTGAGGGCATAGGCAAAACGGGCGGCCGTGGCGGCCAGCATAAAGGCACTCGTAAACCTCCGCGAGAGAATGCGATGCTTCATAACGAGCACAAGGGCCTGGATTTTGATGGTGGAAGGATTTTCCAGGTCTTGCAGGACAATGTTCTGGCATTCATCGATGCATCTGGCGCCGTACTCACGCATGCCAGGGCCTAGGTCGGTGAGCAACGAGGTGACACCAACAAGAGCAAGTAGGAGAGCTCTATCCATCATGCCGGCATGATAGCGTTGCATGAGCGACGCGCGATGCAGGAACGAGAAGACCGGAACGTGGTGCACATGACGGAAGTAGTTGTTAAAGGTACGTTGTATCAGACCTTCGTCTGGATATATGAGTCTGATATTCCCCATATTAGCCTTTCCGTGTAACGAAGACAATAATTGCGGTACACGTACGGGTCGTGACCGAGCCGCTTGGAGAGCTGGCCACTGGCGATGTCGAAGGTCTGCAGTTCTAAACTGCCATTGCGACCGTGATGGGATCCCTGGTGGTCCCTATGCGTCATCGTCCGCTTCTCTGGTGGCTCCGACGCCACGGATTCGTGTTCGGAGTCGGTAGTGCCATGCTGGGCGTTGGCGGCGCCGCTGATACCTGCTGATCGTTTCGTCGGGCGGTAGATGCATTCTATGCCCTGAGACTGGCATCGCGCGCATTTTGGGGTCTCGCCAGTACACCTGGCTTTCCTAGAATGACAGTTGGTGCAAGCTAGTCTTACTCGACGTCGTGGCAGACTGAAGGCGGTCACGCTGTCGCTGTCGGCATGCGGCGACCCGGCGTCCTGGAACGAGCAGGTGAAGCCGAGTCGTTCGCAGTTCTGGCAGATGTCCCGCCGACCGTCGCACCGGACTTTTCGCAGACGACAGGTCGAGCAGGTCTGGCTCGTCTTCTTGGGAGGTCTGTTGGCCGGGTCGGCGGCAGCAGCATCAGCCGCAACCTCGGCTGCCGTGTCCGCCGCTGCCACCTGAACGCTCATGTGTTCCATGTCCATGCCTATGCCTATGCCTATGCCTCTACAGTGCCAGTGCCAGTGCCAGTGTGCCGGTGCCTGCTGTACACGAACCCGTCGGATCTCGCGTGCTCGGTATTGTTAGCTCCCGCATTCGCCGGTTGATGCAATTCCGCCTTGCGATGGGGTCGTAAACGGCATCGGTCCGGGTGGCTCTAGGGGGAGGGGTTTGTGTGATGGCGGCGGCTGGTGGATGGCGCAATCGCAGACATCGGGTTGGGAAGTGGGACAGTTGACGATACTCGATCGCCGACTTGTTGGGTTGTTGAAAATAAGAGTGGGAATGGGAACGGGCTGCGAAAAAAGACGGCGGGCAGACAGCGAAATAGCGAAATAACGACCCATCAAAGTGCTGTACAACGTATAAGTGGTCAATCTCACAGTGACTTGCCCAAGTGACTGACTGGGCGAACTGGGCAATGACTGGATAGGTAGATAGTTCGGCCCGGGGTAGCAGTCACTAGCGGCGCATCCCCTTGATCCACAGCCCATCCACGAAAGGCAGGCGACGCAAGTATAGATACCGACACAGATACCTGGTGACGTTGGTGGCGACACAAGTACACGGTACTTACGGGAGGCGTAGGCTAAGACGTTCTTAATGCTAGGCGGAACCGGGGAACGACCTGTTTGGTTACATCATGCGGCCAAATGTAGGTACAACCTTGTATAGGAATAGTATCAATTAAGGTATTTCACACGTGCAATGGTGCAATGGTGCAATGCTCTGGCAATGCTCTGGCTGAAAAGAACGAGTCGAAGATCAAACGCATCGTATTGAATCACCCATACCTAGGTACTCACTCTCCTATCGCCCGAGTGGACAGAGACAATGCCGTCGACTTACCGCAACCGGTCAGGGTAATAGCAGCAACACTCATGCAGGCATGTGAATGACCACTTGGAAGATCTCACGCATTCACCTGCCGTAGATCTAGATTGCTTCCGCGCGATTTCGGGATGAAAGGGAAAAGGGGGCTGAAACAATTTTTAATATGTGAGCGGTGTACAAAAGCAGCTCATCAGCGTGGTCGAATTGTTTGTCGAGGACGGTGGATGACTACATATAAGCAGGTTATCACGTCATGGACGATGGATTGCGATTGTTTGCGCCTTTTGTCGGGAGTATGTCGTCATATGAGGAGATACTAGCAGTGTCTCACAAGCCGTATGTGTGTGCTGCCCTGGCTTGCTATAAGTCGTTTCCCAAATGGGCATCATAAGCATATTGTGGTGCGTTGAAGAATTATGCAGTGGAGAATAGAGGTAGGTATGTAGATATCGATGCTAAAGAATCGGATCAAGCGAGGGAGAGTTATCTCGATGAGCAATGTGCCGGCCGTTAAAAAGCTACGGAGGGGTGAGGGTGGACTGAGTAGCCAATCAACGCTCACCTGTCAGGATCGGCTGCAAGTCAACCATCTTGGCAGACATGGGTATCGAAGCATAAGCCGCCCGACCCGCCCGACCCGCCCGAGAGCCGCTAATGCCGTCAGCTTTGCGCTTGTCGCGCGTGTCTGCAAATAGTTACACTACTGTATGCGATTGACAAGGTGCACCTAACTAAGCTAACAGTGACATTTACACAGAATACCTGCCTAGATAATTCATTCATGCTTACAAATTGAAGAGAGACACTCATGATGCGTTAAATACGCGCATTTACGAATACGGCAGGGACACGCGAACTACATGGCAACAAGGCACGGGCGCTGGATCCATCTGCATTAGGTAATGCGAAAGCTGTAATGCGAAAGCTCGATTAGCGTTATGCGAGCTAACGATCCTCCGTCAACGTTGTGCACGCCCATTACACCCTCAATGAAGGGTCCTCCTTTTCTAGTTTCTGCGTTAAGGCCAGCTACGTTGTTAACACACGTGAAACCGATAGACTCAGGTAGTCTATGAACGTGACACTGTAGCAACGGAGACGAGCCCTGGTATTGTCTGCCTCTATCCGTAAAGGGCAATACGAGCTTAGTCTCTCTTTACGTCCATCTCAGCCCTATCATGTCTCGAGAAAGATTCCCGAAAAAACCCGCCCCCACTTTGAAGGATCTTAGTAACACATTTATTCTGTCGTCGTCGACGACAGGCTCGGGCCGGGTTCTTTCTGAGGTCCCGAAGGCTTTGTCGATTGATCCATCCAGGCAACGACGGTGGCACGCGAAGTCTAGAACTGGATGTGAAAACTGCAAGAGACGCCGGGTCAAGGTGGGTTGCCCTGGTACCACCCCGATAGCTATATGAGGATATGGCTTGACGTGGAACATGTATAGTGTAATGAAGAAACACCATGCGTAAATTGTATTCGAAGAGGGGATCGCTGCCAGCGTCATATACGAGGCATTGACGCATCGCCGGTCCCCAGAACGCCAACGCAGACCCCGAGTTACAACCTTAGATCGACCGACACTGCCGTAAATCTCCTCCACATGAAATTATTCAACCATTTCCAAACCAGCACTCGTCAAACGCTCCTGTGTGGGCAGGAGGCCTGGGATCATGTACTTCAGCTCTCATTCGAGTTCGACTACTTAATGAACGCTATAATAAGTATAGCGGCGAAACATCTTGCTGTTGTTCATCCGGAAGATCCGATGTACAAGACAATAGCAGCCAGTCACTTATGCCGGGCCTCGTCAGGACTTCGGGACGAGCTGTCCAAAGGCGCCGGCTCGATTCACTTTGACACCTTCCTAGCCACATCAATCTTATTCTATTACGATACGTGGACTAGTGCTGATTACTTTCTTCCCCAGCAAGAAGACGAAACAGTGTCTGACACATGGACAGATCGTGTCTTTGGATTTAGTTCCAGTTTAAAGAAGACCCTTCTGACTGGTTTCGAACGCCCCTGGGAACAGCCGTCGGTGTTCCGACAATCTCTTATTAAAAACCCTGGGGACGACATAGCTGCAGCTATTCAAACAAACCCCGATAGGCTAGCTGAATACGAAGACTTCTTCTCGTACGACCGGCCACTAAGCATGGATATGTTAAATATGCCCCCAACAAATGCTATAGTTAAAGACCAGACAAACTCAGCTTTCAAGCCAGTTCATGTCTTCCAAACAAAAGTTGCACTCGATCCGGCAGAAGACGCATATGTCCCGGTTGTCCGTCGATTATGTCTCATTCTTCCATTTCTCGGCCAAAACGAATCACAGGACTCTATTTCCAGTCCCGACTCGTCGTCCATGCTACCTTTATTGGCCAAATTCATCCTGTCCTTTCCACTGCTGGGATGGAGTGCCTTTCCCACTTTAATCGAACGCGGCGACTCACACGCTCTGTTTTTACTCTACCACTTCTATCGTGCTGTTAGAATCCTCCTACCTCATAAAGATTGGTGGTGGGCACATAAGCGGGCAGCTGTGGCAGAGGACGTTTTGCGGGAGCGTCTGATGAATAAGATAAGCCAACTAACAAACGCAAAACAAAGTCACAAGCCAGGCTAATGCCGTCGACTAGGCTTAAAAGGAGCAGTACATTCATAACATGATATATTAGGGGCGATGGTATATGATGGCGTAGGGACACTAGGTGTGAATGGAAAGCAACACAGTGACCTAGTTACGGAATAATAAAATAGAACCTTCATCGGCAAATGCCTCCGCGTATAGAGGGAGCCCCCAAAATCTGCTAGCTGCCATCTCGGCACCGTGTTTGTAAAATCCTTTAAGGGCTTTTTTGCGGCGACGGAGATTCAAAATGCCGCAAAACCCGTATCTCACCTAACAAACTGAACATGAACAAGATCTCGACAGCGGCTTCTCTGGCTATTCCAGACAAACGTCGTCGTAATTACGGTGCTGTAATTAACAAAGTCAAGTGGGACCTAATAGTTGCTACAGATTTTGCATCCTGAACTATTCCCAACAAGTCTCGTATCGCCTCATTCAGCCTAGTGGAATCCCTAAGTATCATGACGGGGATAGGGCGAGGCAGGATCGATATCTATAACCACGTCCATAGTATCAAGTAAATATTAATTCACTGACACATATCAGCGGAATACAAAAGCGCACATCGTCCCCAGCCAACGAAGCGAAATGTCGATACATATAGAACCCCACGGATTAAGGAATGCGAGGAGGGGGAAATGGTCGCCCTCTCAGATGTCATCGCCTCTAACGAGCGTATCGCATCCACGCTGCCAGCAGGTTTGGTTGTCGTCTTCGTAGGCGGCACCAGTGGTGTGGGCGAGTACACTCTCAAGGCATTCGCCAAATACGCCCGCGCGCCGAAAATCATTATCGTCGGTCGGTCTCAGGAGGCCGCCGATCGCATTATAAACGAGTGTCGACAGCTCAGTCCCGATGGGCATTTCGAATTCATACGTGCCGATGTGAGCTTGCTGAAGAATGTCGATGATGTGTGCCGCCAGATCAGGGAGAAGGTGTCTATTATCAATATCCTGTTTGAATCGCAGGGGAGTATGGCTTTTCAATCCGGTACGTCTGATGTGCTCACGGTCTCATTCATTGACTATCGCTTTCTTCCATGCACTTAGCACAGGGAACAAAAAATCGATTTATTTGCTAATCTTCGGCGTTACCCGTCATAGAAACGAGTGAAGGCCTCCCCAGCGTCTCTGCGCTGGCAATCTACTCACGGCTGCGCTTCATTCTCAACCTACTCCCACTCCTCCAGAGCGCATCCTCGCTCAAGCGCGTCGTCAGCGTCGGGGCAGCAACATGCGAAGGCGCCATTGACCTTAGTAACATTTGGGGCACCGGCTTCGCGCTGGTCCAGTGGCGCAACCAAATGGCGTCAATCGCGACACTCTTGCTTGAGGAAGCGCAGCGCCGCGCGCCCGACGTCGCCTTTGTTCACACCGTCCCGGGCGTGGTAGAGAGCGGCATCATGCGCGAGGTCGAACCCACGCTATGGCTGTCCATCATCATTGCCATCTCGAAGCTCCTGGCGCCCTTGATCAACGTGCCACCGGCCGAGTGCGGGGAACGCCATGTATTTGCGGCCACGAGCGCGGCTTTCGCCCCTAGGCAGGACGAACACTGCGCAGGTGTGCCGCTAGATGGGACATCGCTTGAGATATCGAGGGGGACCGATGGGAGATCGAGAAGTGGCGTGTATTCATTGAGCCAGAAAGTCGACCCCGCTCCGCCTAAAGTCGAGGAGGTGCTCCGGCGGTTCAGGGAGGATGGCACGGCGGGGAAAGTCTGGGACTACATCGATGCTGATTTCAAGAGAATCACGGGGTCAGAAGCGAAACGGGAAAGTTATTTCATGCCGTAGTGGGGAAAGTTCTTGCTGGTCTGTCCTTAATATCTTGAAATTCATAGTCAGTGCAATCCATTTCGGTCAGATAAAGCTACATATAGGATCAGATATAACTTCATATAAGTCATTAAATACATAAAGATCGTAATTAACATAGGGGGGACAATCTGTCGCGAAATAAGTCCATATTCCACACAACATATCCAAAACAGATCATATCCAATGATACATGAATAGCACGATTAAACACGGAAAGGAAGCGCGACCTCGCCCGGAGCGTTGTAGGTCGGGACCTTCATCTCCAGCGCTTCTCCTGAGTATCCCAGATCCTCAGCAACAAGGACTGCGCACTTCTCGCCGATGAGTAGGGCAGTCGAGTACCTAGGCGAATCTGGTTAGCTATCCTATCGTAACAGGGTACAATACGTTCCGTCGACTAAGTAGGGAAAGAGAAAGTCGACTCACGTGTTGCAACCGACATTGTCGGGGCAAATACTCAGGTCCGCAACCTTGAGACCCTGGACACCGTGAACGTTCAAGCGCTCGTCGAGCACACCGTGCTTGACAATGCTATTACCCTCCTTGGGCGCCATCGAGCAAGTCTAATAGAACCGATCAACTTCCGCACGTCACATAACACGGGGGAGTAAAGACTTACGCCAAGACAATGCCATGTACTCTCGACATGTCGCTTAACCCACTCCTCAACGGCCTTGATATCCTCACTGCTGTACTTCAGCTCCTCCCTAATGTTCGCCTTGTTGCTGTTCAAGATACTAGCAGAGGCCGTCTTATCTGGCGCCGGGTTGAAGACGCTCCAGCTGCCATGCTGCAAGCCAGCGCTCAAGTTCCCGGGAAGCGCGTAGCGCTTCGTTGTCTCGAGATCCATGTCGTTAGCGCGGGCAGGCGAGTCGTAGTTGAAGAACGGGTGCATGGCCTGCACTTCACCGGCGTAGGCGTCCATACGACGAGCCGTCTCACGCGACTTGATGTATCCCCAGACCATGGGGGCCATGTCCCTCTCGTCGTTCATGAAGCCGGTGTCGAAATCGGGCGTCTCGTATGGGTCCGCGGACTTGATGTGCGTGAACCCGCGTGAGAACGGATACTCCAAGAAGTGGAACATTGTGAAAAAGTTTCCAGGCGGCCTATAGGATAGGGAGTGAGATTAGATCATATTTTATCCAATTACTTACGAGAAGTAGGCACTCACATGAGCATATGGTCGCCGAACCAGCCGGCGATGACGGAGTAGTGCATAACGGGCTTATCAGGCTTATCCTTAAAGTACGACTTCCAGCCTTCGGTGAAGTGAGGAGTTGGCCAGGTTGCGATTTCTCTGAGTTCATCCTCATTTGGTCGGACCTTTACGCCTGCGTCAATTCCATTCGTAGCCAGTGGGCCCGTTCCCTTCAAGTCCCACTGATCATACACCTCTGTTGTCCCAGTTAGCATGACGTCGTGGCATGGCCGAGGTATCCTTACTCTTCTGCACCTCCGGCACGCCTCTCACGAAGTCGTCGAAGCTCTCGGTCTCCGGAGTGGCGCGGTAGACTGAGAAGGTAAGATAATGGTCCTGGAAGTTAAGCCCAACACCAGGAAGGTCGACAATAGGCTCGACGCCCGCCTTTCTCAACTTCTCAGGGTCACCTGAATGGTGATATTAGTGGAAACTCCCAAGTTGAGTAGTGCTTCTCTTACCAATGCCAGATCGCTGAAGAATAAGAGGTGATGATAGGGTGCCTCCAGAGACAACAATCTGCTTGCGAGCCTTGAAGATCCTGGGCTTCAATTGGTTCGGGTGGAGAGGTTTCGTAGGGCTAACAAGTTAGGCGAGAACAGCGAGCAGGTACGGTATATGAGGACTTACACAGTCTGTACCGCTACAGCACGGCCGTTCTCGATTATTACCTTGTCCACTTTGGTATTGCAAGCAAGATAAAGGTTATCGTGAACGGCTCGGGTGGAATGGATATAAGCATGAGCGCTATCGCTACGTCGGCCGGTCTATGAGAGGATCAGCACCAGTGCACATCATGACCAACCATATCGATTTCGTACATCACGGTTAATCCATTTCAACCAATGTTCAGCGCCATGACCTGTACTCAAGTCTTCCAAATCATCAACAAACGGGATATCCTGGGACTCTGCAGCACGCAAGAAGTCATCCTTAATGGGATATGTGCTAAAAAGACCAGATCAGTTTGCCAATTCTCGAAAACCTTTTTCAGATCCCTCTTACTGATTTCCGAAAGATACTTTAATTGGACCATCGAAGCCGTGTATGTCCCTGCTCGAGTCAGCTCCTATATCACCAATTGACTAAATGCGCCGGCATACTTGTTGTGACAGGCTCTTTGATATGTCTCATGCTTTTTCATCAGGGGGAGAAGCTCCTTAGTCGTCCATCCTTTCGCTTGAAAATCATCATAATCGGAAGCTGAAGCACGAGTGTACATCTGAACAAGATTAGCTTGGGATATGGTCAAAGTAGGTGTGTGGCAATTACCAAAAAGTTAATTGAGGAGCCACCTCCAAGAATATGGGCACATGGTACCACGGCCTTTCTCCCGGCAAGCCACTTTGACGGACGAGACTCATAAAATGATGCTGTCTTTGAGTCAATTTTCATGTTCCGGGGATACACGCCCGGCCGGAAAACCCATGGGTTGTTAAGGTTACTCTCTCCGGCTTCAATGAGAAGGACCTTGAGGTTGTGGTCCAAATTGGCGAGACTGTGGTAGTCAGCATATCAGCACGGACACCGATGGTAAGCTGATGACGTACCGGCCCGCGACGACACACCCGCAACTCCCACCACCACAGACAATGATATCGAATTCCTCTGGTAATGGACTCATGTTTTCGTTCGAATCTCTCGGTTTTGATTTATCTGATAACCATGGGATATGGAACATTGTAGGGAATAGGAACCTCGAGGGAGAGGTGAATCATTTATGTTCCATCGGAATTTTGGGGGTTCCTGTACCAATAAATATTCAGACGAGAGGGGAAGGTAGCCAAGCTGTAGTTCTTTAACGCCCCCACTCGCATTGCTCGTATGAGGTCGCCAATGAAGATTGCATTCATATCCATGACCATGAAGGAGACCAATTGGCAATGAAAGAAGTAGTATAAACCCCCTCTTCAAATAGATAATGCCTGTCTTCGGTCAAAATCATATGATATCCCAGATGTAACCTCCCCCAATCCCCTCTCTTGGGATAGCCGCTAATATGTGCGGTTAACCCGGACAGAGCCCGGGTTCCCTGAACGAGGTATGGTTCTCTTAGCAAAGATCCATATTGCCATGGACGTCTCAGGCGTAATTGGTGGATAATCGCCGTCTGGACTGATCAGAAGGAGACCCGTGTGTAACAGAGCTTGAGCAGCGATGACTAATGACAAGTATACCCCTATTCCTGGGTATAATCGGACACGGTGAGGTGTCACAGACGCGACTTGGTGTATTCGTCGAGGTTACGTAGTGAACAAGGAACAGCCCTCGGTGAGGCTCGGGATGTTGCCCAGCCTTAAGACGTCGCATCCCTGTTACTCCTCTGATTTGGTAAGACGATGAGACTTGGCGAGCAATCGATTGGCTGCCCTCACGTAGCAAAGGACATTATCAAGTACCGGCCCTTAACTCTCAACGTTAGTGGAATGCGGGGGTGGAGACATGGATGAAGTCGAGCCATGTACCATTAAACTTGGCTGCATCTCCAATCTTCCCCGCAACCGCCGACCACGATATTTCCAGTTGGCTAAGCGAACTAGATGAACGCAGCGTGATCTTTTCCTGCTGAGAGCCAAGGTATATCAAATCCACTTACCCAGGATGCGGATTGGCCAACATAATCATCTTGAATATAGCGAGGATGGTGGCAACGGCAGCTTGTGAAGGTCACATTACATTGTGTACCCCAAATCCCTCCATGAATGCATTCCTGCGGCGTAGCGAGCAGATTCCCAAGAAATGGCAACTTCTTGCCAATGGCTAGTACACAAGAGCGGGCTTAACGGCCATGCTGGTAGGTTCCTGTGTGGTGCAGGGACGGTTCATGTCGACCCAACATCGCAGCGTGACACTTGACAAGATGGTGTGCACCCCCAATTTGCCGGACAGACGGGCATATACAGATATCTTTCGTACATCTCGGCATAGATCACAGACTCTTTGATTCGCCCGGTCCCGCGTGAAAACGAGGGGACAGCTGGACTAGTGACGTTGGTGTTGCAGTGCTTGGTTGCATGTCAAGCCTGATCATAATTCAATCCGGCCCAGTCAGGTTCAAGGATCTTCCACGAGTCATGCTTTTGGTACTCTAGATCAATGCACCTGGCCGTCTCCTCGCAGGAAACGGTGGGAGAGGGTGCCCTCCACCCGTTTAAGCTCTCTGCCGTTCTTTCAGAATGTTTGGGTTGGCAAAGCTGACCCGGAACACCTCTTGCATTAGAGGGTAAGCCTGCAGATCGCAACTTGAACAATCCGCCGGGAATCGTGTGACGTATATGTTGTTAATAGTGAGCTGTTCTCGGGGGCCCGGATGACAACCGGCAGCGATTCACGAATGCAATAGGGTATACAGCCGTGATGATCAGGTAGTAAAATCCTTTCGTTAAAGCAAGGTGTGCTGGGGCCCGGACCTTCTAGGTGTGCCTAGAGATTTGTGATACAGCCTATTGCACTCCTACTTTTACAAGGTTGAGGTGTCAAAACAGCTCCGGTAGACGGTGGATCAGAATTGAACCTCCTTGGACTATAGCTATGAACAGACGGTATCAGGAATGTACGTCTGGCCGAATTTGACACCTATCCAGGAAACCGTGTTGTTACTAAAAGTACAAAATATGGACTGTAATTGTAGGGCCGTGGGTGCAATTCCTTCACCACCTGCCACGTGTGGCGGCGCCCCGCTATCAGTGCCCAGAAACCCCAGGAATAAATATTTAAGCTAAATGGGTAATAAGAAGCTCTGGAATTATATTGTCTACACTGTATGTAGGTGCGGACGAGTGCGGGCCAGCGTGGACCAATGCTCGCCGAGACGAGCCCCTACCCGCATTGTGACAGCTTAACCCTACTTCGTATAATGATCAAAATTAAACCAGGTTCAGTGGTAAGTCATGTTTATTGTATGAACCTTTACAACTTTGAATGGGCTTGTAAAGCCTTGTCAAAGGTTATGGGGGTGCTATGAAAATATATGTATACTATAAGAAGAACCTGTTTGAAGCTTGTTTCATCTAATTTTCCACTTTGTATAGCCGTCACACTGGCGAGTTGACACCCCCGGTAACCTTATTGATACCGCATCCGAGGAGAAGGGCCCGAGCCGACCCCCTGGTCGAACCCCGCCTATACAGGTTGTGAATTATCATTTTGGAGGTACATGAGCTGCCAATAGCTGTCATCGATTCTAGATCTGACTATAAAATACACCTGAACATGGATTCGAATATGCGTACAGTATAACTGCTGACTTCAATCTCAACCTGGTAGCTTCGCCGATGCCAATTCAATTTCATTGGTGAGATAATGGAGTGCGAAGGGTGGCACAAAGCCGGAATTTGAATGCCCAGTATATCATTACTAACCGGCAGGCAACTCGATCTGTACACGCCTCACACTTTCATATAGCTTATATCACAACAAACATAAGTCCGAGTATTTTCAGGAGCCCTCAATTCATAAGTTAACACTACCCCGATACTGTATTTGCTACTGAAGCGGAGTCATCATGATTTTTGCTGGCAACCATTCTAAACGCAATCATCAAATGTACGCCACAAGTTTTGTCTTAAATAAATGCATGCGATGCTCATAAAAACCCGTGGCACGATCCCCCAGAGTCTTACTTATTGCATATCCATCGTCACTTGATTTTCCGTTGAGCGGACTTAAGTTGTACTTCCCTGGTCACTCATTTGACACACTACGTTTGAACATGAATGAGAACTATCTCAGCGTAGAAGGGGTCATAGAACAGGACAAGTAGACAAATTGGAACTTATTCTCCGCAAAGTACTACGAGATTCAAATTTCATATCAAGTCTCTTGTTCGGGCGGAGAAGCCGCCGTGTAACGATGATTGAGCCGAATCGATTCGACTACACGATATAACAAGATTACTGAGCGCTGATGTAATTGCTGGAGTAAGCCTGCTTGAGTGGACGGACTCGGTGTGCTGACCGCCAAGGCGCACTACATAAGGCACTGACAGATTTGTTTGAGGCGCTAATTTCCCCTTATCGTCATTTACTCATAAAATTCGTTGAATGACACAGCTTTTATAATCTCATCGTCTCTTCTTCCGCCGAGATAGGCCGTAAATTCGCCGTGTTTAGTATTGTGTGCGCGACTACTGTAGGTTAACAAATCGTTACTTGAGCTGAATAAGGTCAAGTATTTGTCATCATTTTCATACCCTACTGCAGCCCATGCTTCCAAATGATCAGTTAAGCGGAGCTACTCCTTCGCGCTTTGCAAAGAAGCGTCTTGACGCGAGAGATGATATAAATGACGGGTAACTTTTGAGAGAAGACTGTCGTGCAAGCTATATCAGCATACAGCCAAATCAAAGGTTCAAAGACATCATAAGTTCAGAATGGGTTCCCTTCAAAAAGAGCATGTGAACGTGGACTTCCTAGTGGTCGGTGCTGGCCCCGCAGGCGCTTCACTTGCGTCGTTCATGGCTCAGAATGGTACGTGATCGCTGCATGCATGTGCCATGTTTCAACAGCTAAAGTCGACTGTAGGTCTCAAAGGACTAGTGATCGCTCGGGCCTCGGGCACTGCCAATACCCCAAGAGCTCACGTGCTGAATCCCTTCGCGCTCGGTATACTACGCTCCTCACGAAAAAGAGCGTCACAATGCTGACAGCGATTAGAAACTCTCCGTGATATTGGTCTCGAAAAAGACGCTATCGGCCATGCCACTCATGGCGAGATGTTCCAGTCATTCCGATGGGCCCGGAGCATGGTAGGAGAAGAGTATGGCAAGGTACAAGCATGGGGCTCCCATCCAGACCGCATGGTAGGGCTTCATCAACACAATTCCATAGTAACGTCGACGAAGCTGATTGAGACAGGGGGACTTGGCAAGGGCCACTCCGTGCAAGTACCTGGACCTCCCGCAGTCTTATCTGGAACCCATCCTCGTTCGCTACGCCTCGAGCAACGGATTTCAATTTCGTTTCTCAACGCAACTCGTCAGTATAGATGAGATTCCGGGGAGCGGAGATTCGCTATGCACCCTCCGTGACCTCATCTCTCAGCACGAATTCCAGGTTCGCTCGAAATATGTCTTCGGTGCAGATGGGTCACGTAGTAAGGTGGCCGAGATCCTTGGGTTCCAGTATCTGGTTGAGCCGCGGCCCGGCGTCGCCGTCAACATAATATTCAAAGCCGATATTGGCCATCTCGTTCCAAAAGAACGTTACGCAGGACTCCATTCAATCATGCAACCCGAAAACTACCACGGCATGTCAGCGATTTTGCGATTGATCCGGCCGTGGAATGAATGGATTCTTGTCTGTGTCTTCCCAGAGGAAGATAGCCGCTTCAAAAATCTTACGCCACAGAGTCCCGAGCTCATTAAACTTATTCGTCAAATCATTGGCGACAGTTCCATCAAGGTTGAAGTTAAAAGGCTAGATCCATGGACTGTTAATGAGAGTGTGGCAGAGAAATATTCCGTCGAGGGGAAAAATATCTTCATACTCGGTGATGCGAGCCATCGTCATCCTCCTGCACATGCAAATGGGAGTAACACGTGTATTCAAGATGGCTATAACCTTGCCGTGAGTGCCCATAAGCATATTGTGTCGTGAAATGGAAAGTGCTGATACCTGCTCAGTGGAAGGTGGCTTATGTGGCCAAAGGTTTAGCCGGCCCAAAGCTGCTAGAATCGTATAGCATTGAACGACAACCGGTAGGCGCAACACTCGTCAGAGAGGCAAACCAGCAGCTTCGTAGTCATGAAGAGATCTGGAAGGCTCTCGGTGGATCTTCTGCCAGCGCAGAGGAAGGCGTCAAGCATCTCGCAGAACTGTCCGCGCCAACACTGGCAGGTGACAAGCTCCGAAAGGAGCTCCATGATGCCCTCGAGGAGAAACGACGGGAATGCGAAAACCTAGGCCTTAGTATGAACCAATGGTACAACTCTTCCGCCGTGTATCTCGATGACGAGAAAGATGAAAGACCAGCTGTGAAGGGAGACCCTGTGGTGGAGATCGTGATCAGCACGTATCCTGGAAACCGACTACCCCACGCTTGGGTAGACATCCCCGAGCGGCGAAATCTGATATCGACACATGACTTGGCTGGCCATGGTGCCTTCTGCCTATTAATTGGACACAGGGGCGAAGCATGGAGGAAAGCTGCCGCTAGTATCACAAAGACGACTGGCATACCTATCAACACATACGCCGTTGGGCTTGGACTTGACTATATCGATGTCTATCGCGACTGGTACAAGATTAGAGAAGTGGAAGAAGATGGATGCGTCTTGGTACGGCCGGATAGGTTTGTGGCGTGGCGGTCAAAGACCGGGCTATCGGACTGTGAGGGCAAGCTGCAGCAAGTCTTTAACAGCATCCTTTCGAGAGATGGTCTTAAGCCATAACTGAACCCCTGTATTGGAGAAATCTAGTAAGACTTATACATGCGAACATGGATTATTAATTAAAAGCCATTTTTCGGAGTTTCCAGCTAGTATAAGGACTTGCACTCCCAGTTTTCCGGGAGGTTAGGATCACCTGATGTGTACATCGCCTGCTTCGGATATACGCACAGCGGCCGCTGACTTTGGACTCCTAATGTAGCGGTATCATTGACGAATTTAGTCGCAATCAAATGTTCAGGCGCCTGATCCTCTTCAACCCACTTCATCATGGCTAGAATTATATCATGCTCCGCGTCTTCATGCCCAGGAACAGAATGTGTGGCTCCCGCGACAGACTGGGAACCGGCAGCAATGTACCATGGACCGGTTTCCGACCCCGAACAATGATTCATATCAGGAATGAGGAAAAAGCGATAGAAATCATCAATGTTGATCCCTTTGGGCTGAAGAGTTTGAAGGACATTCTTGTAAAAGCGGATACTGCTGCCTGTCGGGATTAGGGAGTCGGCAGTTCCATGATATTTGAGGATTTTGCCACCGCGGTTTAGAAATGGCGATAGATCGAAATCATCTGCTGTGGCGTTTCCTGGGTTAACGGTATCGGCGAATTGAACGTCCTTATACGTGAACTTCGTGTAGTCGTAATTTGTATCATTATAGACGAAATACCGGAAAAAATCCGAGCCGAGAGTTTGTATTGATGCTAGTAGAAAGCTAGGGTCCGTCCCAAGAGACACGCCAGGGAACACAAAGTCTTGATTCGTGTCTACCCAGTCATTGTAGAACTTGTATAACGTCGTAAGCTGTGCCGCAGTGAGACAAGCAGACGAGTTCGTATTAGGACAGAGCAGGGCCTCGAAGTCGAAGTTGCACCCGTAAGGATCACTGATAATATTATCGACCAGCCCGTCTTGTGGATCGCACTGTCTCTTCATCTCCTTAGTAATAATTGGGAATAGAGATGTGTTAATATGTTTTGGATCAGAGTTCGGGTAGTTGTAAAGACCTTGCCAAAGAGTCGCGCCTGCGAGGTGAGGAGACCACCAGGCAGGAGCGCCAATGGATACACCATCAAATGACTCCGGATGAAGCTGAATCTCTTTCAGACCTTGTCTACCGCCTGTTGAGCAACTAGCATAGTAGGAGTACTTGATACCGTCAGGTACTGCATAATAATTCGTAATGATATGCTTCACTCATTGATTAGTCACTAGTGAGGTTTCTTCCGATATATTGCGTTACGACCGACCTTCGATAGTACGACAGATCCGTGCATGGCACGATAACCCCAGTCAATAAGTGTATCGGGAGCATCAAGCGCCCATGAACCATCAACCGCTCCTGAAATATGGCCGGTGTCCGTAGACATGGTGGCAAATCCGTACTAGAACGGTCAGAATCAATCAGCCAGCCATATCATCATATTCTTAGAGTTCATACTTGAGACAATGTGCCCATGTCTGGCCTATCAAATCAACTCAGGTTAGCATCAAAATACTAATAACCATATTCTCAAGGCGCTGTATCCCATCATGGGCTCACATCATCAAAGTGGTCATCAACTTACCAATTGATGCCACCACCGTAGCCACCATTCCCTGTTGCTAGAAACCTCTCATTCCACGTCGAATCGGGCAGGAATAAACCAAAATTATAAGATGAGTTTTGGGAAGACTTGACATTTATGCCTACAGCGCAGAGCGCGGGTAATCGCGTCGCATTCATGGGAAAAGGTATGTCGGCGGCTCCCTGACCAAAACTTCCATTCTGTGGAACGGCTTGAACAAAATTGATAGTTGTTTCTGCCTTGTCGGCGAGTATTGCCGTGAAAGCTTCGGGTGTACATTGAGCGTTCACTAGTCCGATACTAGCAAGCAGCCGTGGAATAGTCACTTTGGAACGAGACATGTTGAACAGAAGTCCACTCAGAAAATTATCCGGGAGCTGATTTGAGAAGACGTTGAGTAAATTAGTCTGACCAATATAAAGATGCATATCTCTGAACATGGTGTTGCGATCATATATAGAAATTCACTACTTTGTAACATGTATATAAGAATCTCCACATGCTAGGTTCAGAGGTCCACCGCAACCGCGTATTCGTCGGTTACTAAGAGTGATGATACCCTGCTAAGCCAAAAAAGCTCCGAACTAGCCGGGAGCTAAGATAGCCGCAGCAAGGCAAGAAATCATAAAAATGATGGTGCAGGGTTACATTCATATTGTGTCGTATTGCTCGCTTTCTTACGAAAACGGGGATGGGAATGCTCTTCCTCCAAGCTGTCTAGTAATTTGCGCCAAATGACATTAACCTTCTACTTGCTGGGCTTCAACTAATTGTATTGCGGCCCACTAACTTACTGTCCGAGCATCTCGATTTCATGGGTCTGCACGGGGTTTCTTCATTTCGGTTCCCGTAAGTATTTTTCCGAACTTGTCAAGGGGTAAACCCCGGTGAAATCCCTGAATGGGCATTCATGCGGAGAAAATGCCACGCCGAGTAGGCAAAATGTATTCGGCAATTGCTCACGGGATTTCTAGCAACTAGAAAATCTATCGGTATTCTTTGCCAGTGCAACAGAAGGTGTCTTCGCGTTAGACCGAGGTGCATTAGTTGTAGCTTGAGAACGCTGGTAACCTTTCAAGATTTTGGGTTTAATGATGAAACCGATAGGATCCGCCGCAGTTCACCAGTCTTGTTGATCGGCGGTGTTATTAGAAGGATGGTAATATTGACCGCATTGATCTAGTTCGATCTATGTCGAGGAAATTTTGCTTTACGAGGCGAACCTAAAATCTAGCCTCTTATTCCCCTTATCTTGATGATCCGACAGGTATACCAACTTCTCTTCTGGCGTCATGCGATCCCATTTTCGCGCTTTTGACCGATTCCTCCAGACATAAAAGCCTTTGGCAACCGCGTATAGAATTAGATTGAGACCTAATATTCCCAGAAGAATACTATTGCCACGACGGTACAGAGGTGCATCATCAGCACGATAGATGTTAGATGAGATTACTACGCCCGCTTGTAGAAACATATTGTAAAGCGCCGCGCCGATAGCTCGGGAACGGACTGTATTGGCGTTCCGCGAGATCCAGCCGACCTGAACCGGATGAGCTGCAAAGTTGTCAGCTTATTGTCTTTAATTGGGGATGATTGAAAGCTACCGAGCGGAGCTGCTAAAAGTAGCGAGATCATCGCCCACGTCAGCCATTTAGATGCATGTGTCGTGTCAACAACCCGCAAGTATATCAGAAAGGGAAGACACCAGAACTGGAAGAGTGAAGCAGATGCAGCAAGTTGGCCTGTGACCTCTGCCAGGGTGGATAGGAGGAGCATATTGATAACTATCTACCTGTCAGTCTTCGTTCACCTATCATGCTTCGTGACATACTCTTTAATACGAGATATGGAATCGATAGCAGATTCGTTTGAAAAGTAGTGAAGCCCAGCCCTTTCAGCGACAGTGTCAAGTACAACTGTGGCGCGAGAGTTGCAATATTGAACGTTAGCCCGATAGAATAAAGCGGCCTATTTTTTTCTCTTATTATTAGTGCTATCAGTAGTTACCGACAAAATAGAGGCTGCTCACCAGAGATCTACATCTGTCAGGCTCTGCCAAAGTGGCCTGAAAGTGATGGGCTCTCGATTATGCATGGTCCCCTTACTAGGGTCATCTCGGATAACCCTATTAACCAAGATAGACTCCTCTCTATACACCGTGAGCACAAATAAAAGGTATTGCAAGAATATGAACGTACCGAGCAGTAAACCACCCATTTTTACCCCTGGACCAGCTCGCGGTTTGGGTTGGGCCGGGCGGCAGCATCACAAATGACACGAGGCCAACAGTGCCAGTGATAAGTCCCTTTATTTGTGTTAGCTGCTTAACTTTCAGATCCCAAGACCACCAACCTCGATTAAGAAAAGCCATCTCCAGCCTGGGTGTCCGTCGACTCCCCTCAGATGAAGTAGTCCAAAGGCAATAATAGAAGCTAAAATATCTGCCATAAACATGCCAGTCCAGAAGAAACTCAACCTGATTGTGAGTTCATGATGCTTGTAGAAGTACGACAAGTATAGCACACACTACGTTAGAGTAAGCTTTCTGGATGTTATACCGGGAGCTCGGGGTACATATATACCTCGGGAATAAAGCCACCCTGTAGTAATGCTAACAAGGAACGACATGCTAAAAATGAGGCCTTGCTGTTAAGAGCGAATTGCGATGCAGAGACAATGGAAAAGAGAATTATCTGGGCGGGTATATATCGATCCGGTCCGATCCATTTAGCAAGGAGCTGAGAGGGAAATTCACCAGCTAGAAACGACAAAGCATACACCGAGTTGCCAAGATTATAATCTGTTTATCGTTAGTGGTTATTGCCTCATTTAGTTTCAGGTGGAGGCTGACCATTGGTAGTTAGGTTCATGTCATCGAGAAAATTATCTGCTACTGCCTGGCTGAGGTTCGCTCGGTCCAGCTCCATAGCAGTAAACATTATGGCGACCCAGAGCATAATGCGCCAATCAACCTTTCGAATCACCTTATACTCTTCGTCCCAGGTCCATCTTACTAGAGGGTCGAACCGATGTGCGTTCTCCCTACAGAAAATGTTAAACTCGATCAACGTCCTTGTCGTTACCTGAGATTTCTAACCAGTCCGTTCGAGGCTTATATTGATCTTTAATATCTTCAACGTCGTATACACTTGGCTATAGATTATGAGTACTCAGTGGCCATTTCGGTCATTTCTATTGGAATGATTTCGTACCTGTGTTGCGATTGCATGCGGATCGTAGTCTTTTCCTCGCTGGAACCAGAATCTCTTCTCCTCCTGCGGCTGACCTAAGGGTGGTATTGATTGGCTCCTCTCCTCTTTTTCGAAACCAGCGTCAATTGTATCACGATCGGCCTTATATAAGGCTTCTTGGTCAGGAATGACGGTAGGCATGATATTGATTCACTCTCTTAGGTCTCGAATGATCAGTGGTAGGTTGAGTTAGGAGCAAGACGGCGGGCCGAAACTACATTTCTATCAAAATGCTCGTGATAAGATGTGCCTTAATATGGCAGATCTATGGATTTAGCAGATAGATAGACAGCATCAGATCGCTAAGACTTTGATTAATATCAATATAATCGGACCATGGTTGGCCAAAAACATGCGGGGTTATCTCAGCCAAACCATACAATATCACTATCGCCTGCTGATCAGCTCTGGAGCGGTCTCAGCCATTATAGCCAGGCACTGTGGTCAATCCGTGGTCACAATCTCGGCGCATCGAATGGACACGATTATGTCGTTCTTCCTGCTGCTTCCCCCCCAACGTTCATGCGTCCCGAGTGCCGCTTCCGGGGGTGACGCTTTGTACAAACGAACCTTGTTCAGATGTAACACAACACAAAACGATATTAGTTGGACGTATCTGGAGCTAGGTCTTATTGGCTATTGTGGTAAGACGTCGCATAGCACGCAATAGAACACGTGTCGTTCCTCTAGAACAAATGCACCCCGCATGCTCTCTATCTGATGTATATTATGGCTACTATAGCTATAATAATTATGGACAATGCCTTTACTCAGTTCATGTCTCGGTTTCAATCGAGAAAAGGGGTTTGACGGAACAGATAAAACATCACTAATTATGCGGTAGTGATGGTCGTTTCTAGATCGGCCAACGTGGCTTCTTGCAAAATCATAGCAGCCGCTAGACATCGCAGCTTACGATATGAGAATGGGCCGAATATCTTCCATGGCTTACATACTCGCATTTTCACTCCTTGCTTCACTTGCTTCCCAAATACAATCAACATGGGCTGATACATTCGGCCTTGCCAATCAAAAGCCAATAGTTGGGGAGGGGAAGCGTCGTCCAAATATAGTTTTCGTTTTGACGGATGACCAGGACCTTCATATGCAGTCACTTGACTACATGCCTTTCGTTCAAGAGCATCTCATCAATCGTGGTACTTCATTTCAAAAACACTTCTGCACTACAGCTTTATGTTGTCCCTCCAGGGTATCTCTGTGGACTGGTAAAGCAGCGCATAATACTAATGTTACTGACGTGACGCCACCTTATGGTATAGAATCCTTGCTCTCTGCGGTAATTGGGCCGTTTTCTGACACTGACTGAGTATAACCGTAGGAGGGTATCCCAAGTTTGTTAGTCAAGGATTAAATGACAAATACCTTCCAGTCTGGCTACAGAACGCGGGTTATAACACTTATTATACTGGGAAGCTCTTCAATGCTCATGCAGTCGACAATTATGATTCACCCTTCGCTGCGGGATGGACAGGATCTGTGAGGTTTTATCAACGATATTCATGTTTCTTGCTAATAGGTCGTAGGACTTTTTACTTGATCCCTTCACGTACTGGTATATGAACAGCACGTATCAAAAAAATCGGGACCAGCCAATTAGCTACGAAGGCCAACATAGTGTCGATGTTCTGGCGAGGAAAGCGATAGGATTATTAAATGAAGCATACGACTCCGGAAAGCCTTTTTTCCTTGGGCTCGCTCCTGTAGCGCCACACTCGGATATACAGTCTCCAGCCTTCAAACATGGCAACCACAGCAATCTTACCGAAGTGAAGTTTAGCCCGCCCGTACCAGCAAAGAGGCATGCCCACCTCTTTCAAGACGCAAAAGTGCCTAGAACTCCAAACTTTAACCCGGATAAACCGTCAGGAGCAAGCTGGATTCGAAATCTGCGCAAACAAGGCCCCGATATTATCGACTATAATGATCACTTCTACGTGCAACGCCTGAGAACTCTTCAGAGCGTGGACGAGCTGGTTTACAGCTTAGTACGTCGGCTAGAAGACCTTGGGATCCTGGATAATACCTATATACTTTACTCAACAGATAATGGCTACCACATTGGGCAGCATCGCTTACACCCATCCAAACAGTGCAGTTTCGAAGAGGATATCAACATACCGCTCATTATACGGGGACCGAACGTACCAGAGGGGTTCGTGACAGACATCGTAACAACCCACACTGATCTGGCGCCAACTATCTTACAGATTGCTGGGGCGCCTCTGCGCGATGATTTCGACGGCTTAGCAATACCACTCACGCAGGCTGGCCTCGATCAAGCGAGGGACCAGCGATACGAACATGTCACAGTGGAACATTGGGGTTTTGGTTCGAACGAGGGCCTGGTTCTTGATCGTTATCCGCGATTACATTGGAATAACACCTACAAAGCGATGCGCGTCATCGGCAAATCATACAACTTGCATTACCAAGTCTGGTGCAACAACGAGCATGAGCTCCATGATCTTACGACTGACCCAGGGCAAATGTTGAACCTGTTACATCCTGATGAAAAGTCGACCGGCCTGTTACTAGGACTACCCCTGGATAAGGTCGTCCAGAGACTAGATTCCCTCCTTTTCGTCTTGAAGTCTTGTCGCGCGCAGACCTGCATCCACCCCTGGCAAGCACTTCACCCCGGTGGTAATGTTGAGACCCTCCAAGATGCGCTTTCGCCGCGGTTCGACTCATTCTATGAGGCCAGAACTAAGAGCATCAGTTTTGACAGGTGTGAGCCAGGGTATATCTTAGATGCCGAAGGGCCACAACAAGAACAAGAGTCGTTTGAGTCAGACATGCGCGGGTATTGGCACGAATGGACGTAGGGAATGAATCTACCGGCTAAGATCTCGCGCTATTCAAATTAGGACCCCCAATTCAGTTAGGGAAATATGCGTGTCGTCAAATTGCACCACCGCCAGTGTATTTTATTGGTTCAATTAGCCTTAACACGGTCAACGAACCATAACGCAGCACACCGGTGCCTATAGGCTGCAGTCTGGCACACTGCGATGCCGGATTGATTCCGTGCCGTCCCTACTCCGTACTTAATATGCTATCTATTTTCGGCCTTGGATCGTTGCAATGATGCCGTAGTTTCTACGTAAATAGACCCTTTATTTCATTTATATACCAGACTAAAATATCGAGCATGCCGCCACCAGATGAGACAACGTCATTACTTCAATCCAAGCATAATGAAGATGCAATCAGCACAGACCGCAATCCGGCGGGCGACTCTGCGCACCAGGTCCCTGCGATACATGCAACACTTGGTGGCACAGCTACAGACATAGAGGCCAATGAAGTCGTTTTGTCCTCCAATAATGCCACCGACCTTCCCCAGATCAGTACTTCATCACTTATTCAAGTAGTAGCCGTTCTCATGATAGGTTAGTATACCATCAGCTATCCGATATGGCGCAAGCTGACTTTCTTCAAAAGGCCTCTTTACGTCTAATCTGGACAGCTCTTTAGTCCTTGCGATTCACCCTAGAATTGCTTCTGAGTTTGACGCCTTGGAAGACTCGAGCTGGCTTTTCGTCAGTTTCCAATTGGGGGGGATTGCAACCCAGGTGCTGGTTAGCATGTATCTCAATATCCGCAAACATCGCATTGCTTAACATAGTATAGTACGCGAAACTTAGCGACATATATGGGCGTAGAGTGGTGCTTGTGTTCTGCTATGGGCTGTTTGGTACTGGCTGGTACGTGACGACTATATCCGTGAGATGCGTAAAGACTGATCAACGGTGCTAGTGCTATGATGTACGTGAGGAACGCGCTTATTGAGCATAGGCATAGGTATCACACTAACGCTTCCCTAGTGGTCTGAGCCAATCCATGTGGCAGGTGATACTCGGACGTGTCTTGTCTGGGTCTGCAGCATCGGGGATGTGGAGTTTGGTACTAGTACTCACCACAGGTAGTTCTAACATTCGTGTTTTAGAAACCGATAGGAAAACTGACAGTTGCCCCTTCAGATTTGATCCCGCTACGCGATGTAGCCTCATGGCTTGGTTACATCAATATTGTCAGTACAACGGGGCGCTCGATAGGAGGTCCGTTGGGTGGTTTTCTGGCTGACCAAATCGGTTGGAGATGGTGAGCTCATTCTGCTCATGAGAAACTGGCAGAGATGACACGCTGACTTGATACATGAAGGTCGTTTTCGGGCCAAGCACCATTATTTGCAACTGCTATGATTGCTTCCATCTTGGTGATCCCGAACACGAAAGCGCCGGAGTCGCAAAAAGTCAATTCAAAAGGCCTCAAAGCTTGGTTTTCGCGCGTCGACTTCACAGGATCAATACTACTTGGGGTTGGAGTACTGTTGTGCATGCTGCCCATTGAAATTGGGGGTGTGAAGGTGCCATGGACTCATCCGATTGTATTTGGTCTTTTCAGTGCTGGCGTTCTAGCGTTAATCGTTTTCGCGATCAATGAAGCTCGGTGGGCAGAGGAGCCAGCGTTTCCTTTACGACTAATCATGAACAGGGATATCTTATCGCCTTATGTTGCTACATGTTGCATCGCTGGTGCCCAAACAAGCGTGAGACTATAACCGAGTCCCTGTAATTCGCCGGCTTCACTAACATAGCTATTTCAGCTCATGTACTGTGTTCCGTTATACTTTCAGGTTACATCTGGCGCAACGAACACCATTGCTGGGCTCCATCTCGTACCTGGTGTTGTCGGAAATGCAGCAGGGGGTTTGATGGCAGGCTATGTTATACGAAGGTAAGTCCACGTCAATTAACAGATGATACGCCTACTAATAGGTTAAATGGCTGACAATGGGGTTAGAACTGGTGGTTATAAAGCAGTGATTTTAGGGTCTTCACTATTTGCTTCGATCGGATACGCACTACTTATCGTTCGATGGGTCGGTAATACTAATTGGTGGGAGTCTATGTATATTGCTCTAGGGTAAGTTTCTCTTACTTCTCCCCGAAAATGCGCTCACAGTCCATCATAGTGGTTTTGGTGCAGGAATGTCTGGCTCGTCTGTATTTGTCAGTCTTAATGCGGTTGTCGAGCCAGCGCATAAAGCTGTCGTCAATTCTGGGTTACAGTTAGCTATACCTATTGGGACGCTGCTCGGGGTGACAGCTGGAAGCGCCGTAATGCTTGATGTCGTCCAAAGAGTTTTGGACCAGAAACTCTTCGAAATCGGATTGGATCTCGAGAGCCGAACTGAGGTAAGCAACAGTCAAGTTTTTTTCGAAGATAATAGGGATCTGACTGGCTCGAAGATCATAAAGAAATCTATAGCGAATGTTGACTATATCCGACAACTCCCGGGCCATCTGAGAGATATTGTCATTAGTGGCTATGTTGTTGGCCTGCGAGCTAGCTTCGGTATGTCGAAAGCTAACATCCTAGTATTCTGCATAGCTAACACTAGATCAGGTGCCATTTTAGTCATCTCTCTCACAGGGCTTGCTGCAGGTTCCGTTCTTAGACAACGTCGCTTGTAGGCAAAGGAAGCGCCATATCCAATACAATAGCGCGGCGGGGCAGGACTTAAGATTCAGGGAAGATGCATACACGCGTTAGAAATTCAATTTTCCAATGCAAACTTAGATAATTAAAGGTAGAAAAGAATCGTACTAGTTTGATTGTGTGTAAGGAGAGCCTAACTACAACTGCTAGGTTAATACGGAATACCGGGCACGGCCCTCTAGTCGAGGCAAGCTTTACGAGATAAATGTAAATACGGCTTCCCTTCCGTACTGATTATACCAGTAGTGACGTAAACCTTTGGATGGAATAGTGACCTGATGAGAACCACTAAAAATAGAAAGGTAGTAATTCTTAACGAGGTAGCAATTGAAAATGCGTTTAATTGCAATTCCACAGTGGTGTCCTCCAGATGTATCCTCTTGGATTTTTATCATACCCTGGCAAATTTTTGTTTCGATGGTGGCTGCCTAACGATAATAATGAACCAGATAGCATGAGTAAAAAAGTAGTCTACTTAACGGGAACATTGTAACACTTTATTCTTGTCACGCAGAACAACTTGGTTTGGTTGATCTGGCAGAGTCATGGGAGAGCTAGAAAAATCTATGCATTATGCATCTTGCATAGAGGGACAAAGAATCAGGTCTATATAGACCTGAAGAGAGTAGGTAGCTCAGTGATATTAGTTTAGAATCTATCATATTTGCTCCTCAGCTCGTTTCCCAACAGGTTATGAGCTCTCTTTATTCTAGCCATCTTTATCCCAGCAATCACTGCTGAATCCACATCTACACACCTCCACTGATTACTGGGACGAAGACACTGAGCTAGTTGGCTGCATTATCTACTCTGTATATTACCAAACATGTCGCATATCCTTGTATAAGAGGTAGGCGTGGGGAAAATTAGACGCGATGAGGGGCATGCGGAGACCGGACGTCGGCGTAACGTATGTACTGCAAAAGTTCATAGGGCCATAAGGCGATCTCGGCGAATCTTAGAACTCATTACTGTGTTGGGTCAACCCAAGCTTGCCCATCGTAGAGGCCATCCATCAATGCATCAAAATGGGCAATCTAATCGTGCTCGGTGACTCTGACATATACGATATATTAATTAATCTTTCAAGAACAGAGATTCTTGCCTTCAAAGACCTTGTCGCACGGTGCTTGAAAGATTATTCGGTTAGCGATGAGCGCAAGTATCAACCGCTCCCGGGAATAATCAATCGACCCGAAGGGCAGAAATGCCTCTTCCGGCCATTTACGTCCTCCGATGCAGTTGGTGCCAAAATTATTGTCCAGCCAGCGCCGACATCAACTGCCGCCGGTGGGTTACATGGCATGATTGCGGTGTGCGACTCGGACGGCCTGCCATCTGGCATTCTTAACGCCGAAGAGGTTACTGGTTATCGTACTTCACTCAGCGCATTGATCCCGTATCTCTGGCGCCGCCACACTGAAAGAATTGTCGTGTTCGGCGCCGGTAAGCAAGCACTTTGGCACCTCCGCCTCGCATTAGCACTCCGAGGCGATGAAATCGAGTCCATCGTCATCGTAAACAGAACTGCAACGCGGGCAGAGAAATTATTAGCGAAGTTGAAGGAAGAGAACGAAGCTCGATGGAGATCAGCAGCTACCATGCAATTTCTCGATCATTCGCGTTCGGATTTTCAAGAATTTTTGAAGGGCCATCTTTTGACTGCTGATGTTATCTTCTGCACGACCGGTTCGACAGAACCACTATTCCCTGCAAGTTCCATAATGACGGAGGGAAGAGAACGACAACCTTATATATCCGCTGTCGGATCGTGGCAGCCGGATATGATCGAATTAGATCCGGAATTGATTCAAAGAGCCGTAGAAAGAATCTCTTTTGGATCTAAAGCTGGCTCAGTGCTTGTCGACGACCGCGAGGGGGTACTGCATCACTCTGGAGAGGCCGTCCGGAGTAATATGGGATCTAAAAACTTGGTAGAAGTCGGAGAAATCGAGAGTTTACAACATGACGAAGTCGAAGGGGGGCTTCTAAAACACTGGTTGAGAGACGGACTGCTATTGTACAAGAGCGTCGGCGTTGGTATGATCGACCTTGTTGCCAGTAACGCCATCCTAGCCCTCGCCAGGGAACGCAACTTAGGTACAACTATTTCACAATTCTAATCAATTTTGTTAAGATTCCATCACATAAAAGACATGTATTTTTGACGATGGTTCATTATGCTATGGTATTATTAAGTAGATTAATCGGAATGCGATGCCTCACTTTTCGAAGGTAGTTCTAATTGTAAAATCTCTAACACGATGTCATCTTCTCAAACCTCCGTTACGGAATGGGCTATATTGTTATCAAGAGTTTGCGAATTATAAATGCTAGCGAGAAGAGCCCGTTATTAGAATCTTCTCTACACATGAACATCACGAGGATATCGTTGTGGATTGGTTGTATCATGACGAATCACCAGTCATTTCAATTGGTTGCCCTATTAAGAATCCATATGGCCGGTCGTAGGTCCAGAAGTCTCAACGCATCCCCAGCGCCTCAATACTACGTCGTGACGTGTGCCTCTAATCCCGCAGTACCAAATTCCACTATAGTAAGCAGGTCTGCTAGTACAAAAGTGTCATACGGAAAAACCCAAGGTAGTGGAAATGCGTATATCCGATGCCAGGGGTTAGATCATGTTATTCATCTTTAACGCGGCGGTCTGCATATTCGCCTACCCGTTGATTGCCTGCTCAAGAAAACAGACACGATAATGGGTGATAATAATAGATGGGAGAAAGCGTAGCTTTCGTGTATTTATAGATCTAGTTGCCGCCAGAGCTGAAGAGAGGAAGCCAGTTCAATTTGGTTCCCTTGCGGTCATAGATGATTATATGAAATATGACACAGTTCCAAGCCAATCCTTGTTACAGGAAAACAGACCCTCGCAATGACAACCATAGACGTCATGTCAAGAGGTGTAACAGACTGTGCCCCTATGGGAGTTCTTACACCTGCATTCGCGGTGCAAGATATGCTGACTTCAATGAATATCTGGGCTAAAGCAGCTGCTCTCACTAAGGTTCCTAGTGGGAATACTGGATGTGTAGCTTGGTGGCGCAGATGGTTTCCTAGTGCTTTGCTGTCTCTGCCAGTTCTGCTGCTCTTCTGCACCAAGATGTGGTGATGCTTGAGCCTGAGTCACAGTAGGCAATGAGGAGCCAATGATCATCCTGGCCGTCGGTAGTCCAGTACATGAACAATGCGCGGGGTTATGTGAGAGCAGAGTCACCTTACACTGGCCAATAATTCCAAGGCTCGGGATATGTCAAGGAGTTGTTACACTCGTAGACATGGAGATAGCCGGCACTGGTAGTAGGTGCGAATTGTGATGCCAACATGATTAGCTTAAAAACGCCGGTGTGAACTCCATGTGATATGATTAAGTGGCCTGATTCCGGTCATACAGGTATAGCTGCATAAGCCACTCGGTCCCAGGCTCAAGAGGCCGGGTGTGCCTCGAGCTCAACACCGTTTGCTTTGGTAGATACTGTCTCCATGACTTATGTATTTCTTGCGTATACTTTTAGAGACAGAATAAGAGCGTTCGAATTAAAGGGGCACTGCCTCTATTCCCGTCAAAGTATGCACATATACTGCGATAGAAGAGGCATGTTTGACTTTCGCTGTTGTCAAAGGTACAAACGTATTACATTTTCGTATTTACTTGATTGGTCTCTAATTTAAAGTGTTAGGTACATAGATATTACACACTTGTATGAACTGCTGTACCTTCGGCAGCGTTATCATCATGGTGGTAGCCGTAGATACAGCGTTGTCCTGCATTAGCGTGTTCTCATGCGGCTTCCAGCAACGACACATCTGCGCCATCTACAGCACACTTCAGGTGGTAGGTAGTATGCCGCACTTGTCGTCCAACGCATCGCAGACTAGCCCAAACCTACCCAAAACTAAAAGAAAGCCAACAACAATAAATCAATTATCTGTTTATCTACTGCGAATGTCGAGCCAAAGAAAAAAAAAAGACGCGTTTTTGACTCGCCGAAAGTGTGTAGTAGATGGGAAGTTGTGTGGGGGTCCCTGCAAAAAGTAAGTTAGCGATTGGGGGGCTAGCAAGGCTAGAACCTAAAGTAGAAAGGGCGACTTTCCTAATTGGGCCATACTGACGCTAAGCGTTTATGGTGAGTATGCTACATTAGGTTAGTGCTGAGACAGCGGTTGTCAACCAACACCTTATAGGTATTAGGTAGGAAAAACAGAAGGTTTCTGATGGCCTGTATGGCTTCTTATATATTCGACAAATGGAGAAAATAGACTCTAATGATGCACCGTTTTAAACTGCCAAGGATGAAAACAATGGCTCGCGCAATCCACGGTAGCAATCATATCAGAGTCTCCTAGCAACCCCGTCCTAGTGAATTAATTCATGGTGCCTGGGCTTCGGATACCTACCTACTTATCACCTACCTACCAGGTAGTCTTATCTACCAGGATTTTAGGGTCAGTGCTTCATAGAACCCTTCACCGCAGATATAATACCAGTTACCCTTTCACCAGTCCTGACACAACTTCGTTTTCGGTCAAGCTCATCCCTACCGTCGCCATGTCCAATTCAAGGAATAACAATGCCACGCATGCAGAAATTAATAACAATCGAGTCTTTGCCTCAGGGACGTTTAAGAACGTTTATGCTGGTAAATACACTGCGGGCACACGAACCGGTCAAGCATGTGTTGCCAAGGAGTTCAAGACGGGTTCGGTTTACGAAGACCACTATTTCAACGAGGAAATGAACATTATTCGCCGCACGCAGAAAGTGATCGACGACTGGCACGATGCCGGTATCATCAACAAAACGTATTCTTCTAAACACGCCCGAGATCTGGCAAAATGAAGAAACTGATGCAAGGGTTCTCGTGGAGCCGATGATTGAGAACTTCGAGAAATTTAATAGCAACACTGGTTGGGCTGCCATTACGGGCGGTGCGTGGAGCGAGGCAATGCAGGCTCTGAGCCATTTTTCCTACCATAACGCCGGCGGCCAGCTGCTCCTGTGCGATCTTCAGGGAGGAGCTTACCAGGATGGATAGTAAGTCTCTGCGTTCCCACGCCTGTGTCCTGCAAGTCGGCAGGCTCACCAGCATCGCAGCATTCTCTCAGACCCCGTAATTATGTCGCAGCTTCAGACCTACGGCCCTACCGACCTAGGCCCCAATGGAATCCGTTCGTTCTTTCATCGGCACCGGTGTGGGCGGTTCTGCAAAAGCGAGTGGCAGAGACCCAGAGCTCAGGGCACACCATTGATTCCGATGAGGCAGGGCACGTCGATGGTCGCTCATTTACCAACACGAGCTAGTCGCAATCCTCTCACTCGACTGCAGGAGTGAGACTCATTGACTGAGGCGTTTATGATAGGACGCTTAGAAGGAATTGACGATCACAGCTGTGCTGATACGCTGGGAATCTGTGTGCCCATTGCCCTTGTTGGGGCTGGTGCATAGACTAGACCTGATGTTGAGGTAATCCAAGACCAGCATTTGTGTTTTCAGGACAGCTACAGGGGATGATCCATTGACAGAAAGCTTTCCCTAATCGCCTCCGTATACAGTCTATATTAGTCTAGCTCCATCACCGACAACTCGAGAACGCATTGTGTACTGCGGGAATTCTAGTTCGGTAGTTTTAATAAGTAAGGTGATCGTTGCAACCTAACACGTAACCTAAAAAGGGTTCCCGTAGGATAGCCCACACGGACTTATGTGAGGATTCGAACATAATTTTGAATGTTGAATGAATATATACCATCGACGAATCTGTATACTTATCCCTCATATAACTTTGCTTGTCAAGATATTCTTGGCAACTAAAGTACTTAATGGCCAATCGCCTCTGGGAAAATAGAGGTACTGGTCTGTGCAAATAATAGATTCAGTTAACTCCTTGGTTCTTATTCCGGCTTTATCCTCGGGGCGCTCGTTATGGCCTCTGGTTCGAGTAGAAATGCAAATTTTATCACAATCTAAGAGGTTTAAATCCGTTTTAGTGGCCATTGGGCATGATTTCCTTTGGTTAATACAATCATCGATAGAACACAGATACAACAAGATGACTTTTAGATTCGTCACAGACAAGATTGTAATTACTGGGGAGTCTCTAGATCAGGTATAATATTTATAGTCTTGCCAGTTGCTTTATATAAGATTAATGCTTGTAGAAAAAAATCGCAGTGCGATTCCCATAAGCAAAATACTAAGATATGGTGCTAGGTCAGACTTCTCTCTAATCATAGTACTTTAATTACGGCAAGGGTATAAGGAGGGCAGAGTCTAGATAGTAGAGTTATAGTGCAGGCCTCATTTCTACTGGCTAGACATACACTACAACGTCTTCATCAGTCCACCGGCAGAGCACCGCCAGCATCGAAAACCGCAGAACGGTGATTTGTTCCTCGCGGATGGATTCATCGAAACTCCGAGGCCTCGAGCACTCTGAACGTTTTTGGATGCTCTTGGTTCCATGTTTTATTCGCCTCTTTCTGAAAGTTGTCGTCATACTCAAATCCGTCTTTGTCAAGGCAAAATCGAAGCACATCTGGACATTTATCTAGAAGAGCTCGCATTGCCAAGAGTCTGTGGATACTCTTAGCATCTTCCGCTTCCAAGTTGTTGTGCTGCCTTATAAGGTCGGAAAAGTTCCAATCCGGTACGCTTCGAAAATTCTTTCGAATTGGGTTACATCTGTTGTATTTTTGAGCGAATACGGCTCCGTCTAAACGACATGTTTCTCTTCATGAACGTACGTGTGGCGTCTCGAAATTATTTAGAAACCCGCTGAACCGAGTAGGCGAACGGGTCATGAATACGTAGTCGATAGTCATCTTTATTATTATTTTCAATTTATTATCATGTGTCACGCCTGCCGAGTGAGCGAGTAAGTGGTGATAATATTCATCATCGTTGATCCTGCCGTGTTGCTTCGCTGTAGCAGCCCCCACGAAACATAGGCAGCGATGCAGTCATGGATGCGCCGTGAGAGTTAGAAAAGAAGCTGTAAGTGGCTTGCGATCTGCGTTCTACTGAACCTTTCTCAAGGCAGCAAGATGTACACTACATCTTTCTAATCGGAATTCGTATTGTTGGTGTTAAGTTGCACCGCCACAATGAGTCAGCAGGAACCTTTGTACCAAGTTATCAATATTGTGAACTCAGACCAACAATTTGACAACAACGCTTTTTTATTTTTTTGAAAATAATGAACCGTAGTCACGGTAGGTCTAGCTCGATATTGAAGCACTTATTCTACAAGAATTGTCTCGCGGAGTTGCGTGTCGATTGAATTATCGGAGTGGAATTGAACCAGTGCTTTCACAAGTGAGCTTGCCAGGGCTGTTCAAGTGATCTGTTGCTTGTTTTTTCTATCTCTATTTCGTAAATCTAAATCTCCATTTTATATGTGTGTGAGCGCTCCCGGAATAACCTTGGATCGCTCCTTCGGAGCGTCCGAAGCTATTCCGTATGCTCGCTAGTGTCCCCACCCACCTAACCGAATTAGCCCCTTAATCGAATTGGCTAAACACCATAACTACTACTGTAAATAGATCGCAAATATAGCTATTTCTCTACAACCAATTAGTTTATTAATTATCTAATAGATTTTACTAATTTAGTATGCTTTCGTACGTAGCTTGCAATATTCTCTAGTATTCTAGTTTAAATTTAATAGTATAATTAGCTATATATTTAAATGTTTATTTTTTTACTGCAACCTAGGCTATATAAATAGCTTTAATATTATAAAAAGTGTTCTAAAGGTTTTTTTTAACTTATTTACGCCTTATAAGCTATAGCTTTTTATTTTTTAGCTTTAAAGCTTTAATTTTACGTTTTTATAAAGCTATTTAAGTAGTTAAAAAATTAAAAGCTTTGCTTGCTTTTTATATAAAAGCGTTAGTTATACTAAAGTTTATTTTTAAAGCTTTATACTATATATAAAAGTTTTTAAACTTTTTTAAAATAATTTAAACTTATTTTTTAATTTATTTGTTTATTTATTAAAATACTATTTTTAATATAATAAGTTTATAGTTTACGTTTATTATTTTAATATTTTTAAGTATTTTTTTTTAGTTAATAAGCTATAAACTTAATTTTTTAAATATAGTAGTAATAATTAAAAGCTATAAAGTTTTTTTATAAGCTTTAGCATAAATAACTAAAAATT
Organism: Xylaria sp. 218_066; assembly: GCA_019843955.1. Lineage (NCBI taxonomy): Eukaryota > Fungi > Ascomycota > Sordariomycetes > Xylariales > Xylariaceae > Xylaria > Xylaria sp. 218_066. The sequence continues at coordinate 5,197 of JADKYC010000120.1, read as the reverse complement.
TTTTTTATAAATAGGTATTAAAGTTAGTAAATAAACAAAAAGCTTTATTTTTTTTATAAAAATAATATTTTAATATAAAAAATATATTTATGTTTATTAGTTAAACTATATATAATTTATAAATAAATAAATATATTAATTTTATTTTATAAAACTATATTTTATATATAAACTTACTATTTATATAAATAATATAGCTATTTAAAAATAAAATTTTTTATTGTTTAAAATTTATTAGCTTTATTTTTAATAAATAAACTTTTATAAGCTAAAAATAAGCTATTTAGTTAGCAGTTTATTTAATAATAATAATATTATATTTTTATATTAAAAATTTAATTTTAAACTATTACTTTTAAAAATATTTACTTATAAATATAACTATTAATATAAAGTTATAACTATTAGCTAAAATAGCTTTTAAAATAGTTATTTAAACAATAATATTTAAATATTAATAAAAATTTTATTTTATAAATAATAAGCTTACTATTTTTTTATAAAAAGATTTATTTTTATAAAGTTTATATTTATTTATATTAGCTATATAAAATATTAAAATTTTATGCTTTTATTATATAATATTTTAGTAGCTAAATATAGCTTTAATTTAATTTAAAAAGTTTGTAGTAGCTTTAGTAGCTTTAAAAAGCTTTTAATATTTTATTTTTATATTAAAATATTTATAAATAAAACGTTTAACTTAATAGTTTTTAATTTTTTCGTAGTAGCTTTAAGCTTTTAAAATATATTAAGCAAATTATATAATTTTTAAATAATAAAAGCTTTAGCTAGCGTTTTCGGAGTTATATATTTAGTTAACTATTTAATTTTTTATTTTATAGCTTAAAAAACAATTTATTTTATAAGCTTGTTCGCGAAATAAACCTTTATAGAGCTAATTATAAAAGGTTGTAAAAGCTACTCCGTATAGCGTAGCTGCATTTTTTTAGAACTAGCCCTTTTGCATAGCTATAATTGCGGCTATAATCCTTTGCTTAAATTTTACTAGCATGCTTAATTTAAAACAAAAATTAGTTAATTTAGTAGTGTTATTTAATAGTTGGTAGTATAAGTGGTAGTAGTAGTGGTGCTAACCGCCAATTCGATTAAGGGGCTAATTCGGTTAGGTAGGTAGGGACACTAGTATGCACGCGTACCAATCGGTCTGGCAAGCTCACATACAAGTGAGCTTGTGAATTGGTGTGGTAGGCGCTCCGTCACACATTGCTATCAACAAAAAGCACCCGTTGCAACGCCATCCCAACTCCAGCACCTTCAGGAACGCAACAGTGCCATTGTTGTTCTTTAGAACTTGTACATCTTTAGTGTTATCTACATCAACTGTATAAATAATCGTTCATCTAAGTGACTTTACGTCTCCGAATGCTGACAACCCAGAGGTACGTCCTCACCATCTTGCTCAAATACCTTAGTGCTCTGCCTCATGCCGCTAATTTCCATCATCAAGATGATTCTACAAATGACTGTAGACAAGAAATACTGAAATACCACCACAATCGCGTCCTGGGTGCCAATAAAGAGGGTTCCCGAAAAAACCATAGTGCCAGTCGAGGTAATCCACGAGAACAGAAAAAATGCAGGCATCTCCGCCCTGAGGCGCAACACTGCAACCGACTGGTGGCTGCTGAGCTTGAATTCTTGGCACATTATCGCCCACATGCCCGAAACCAGTCAGCTGCGGTGATGAATTCGAATATAATCGAAGGCTTACGCGAAGACGCACAGCGATGCTTCCGAATAGATGTATAACAAGTGTGAAATAATACCACAGGAGAGGCTGGTACGAATTATCGCTGCTGAAGCTAATGACGGTGCGATTGCCAAGCTCCCAGCTAACTTGTGAGAGATTTGCAATAGCCCCCAATACCAGAAAATATTGCAGAAATACTAAGGTCATTGCCCAGGACCTGTGAAGTCTAAACATAGCTGTAAATCCACCAGCTCCCTCTCGTAACATGTGGACTGGCTCTCGATATTCGAACGCCCGGATGGGCGACACGGAAGGCGCCCCAGTAGCAAGTAATACTGCCAAGAAAGGGCGTCTCAATGCGAGCAGTCCTATCTCAGCTGTGCTAGAACCGGCAAGGGATAAAGTCGTCGGCAAGAGACCAAGAACCACGGCTGCGGCGGCCATGTTGGCTTTCATGTCTTCCGTTACGTTTCCGAGAAGACACGCGATGACCCCTGCTGAAGCGCATTGTATTTGCGTAAGACTATCCTCGCAGTGGTCTACCAAATTTGGAGGATTGCCTTTATGGTAACGTTGGACGGTGACGTTGCAAGAGCCTCCCGCTAGACTATTGAATATTATCCGATATTGGTTATACCAATATTGGTAATGTGTACGTTCTTTCGCATTAGCCAAGTGAGCGCATGTCGAAATTAATAAGATCCAAATCGTTAGGCGCGGGCTAAAAGAAGCCATTATTTAGTTGTCTCCAGGACCAAGTCGAGGCTCGGGTTGAGATAAACTTAAAATATGCAAAACAAGATACTGGAAAGTACAGGTAGATAAGAATGGCAAGTTACTGGAGGAGCATCGTTCGACAAAACGGGGAAAAGGTTGTCTGATATGCACGGCTACAGATGTCAGCCTTATTGCTCTAAACCTCAGGTAGAGCACAAAAGGATTGTAAGCTGCATGGTCAAGGGGCGGTCGGCGGTTAGGGAGTTTCCGCCATTCCTCCAGCCGTTTGAAGTATGAATTGCCTTTTTGGGCCCCTGACACCTACTAAAGCTACTGCGTTTATAGGGCATATATAGATATATATTCTCCACACAGTCGTAGTTGCGTACTTAGAGCTAGTTACTTTTGTGTATTGCTGTAGTGGTTGACGGTGCAGCCACATCTGACGTATATCCAGAGAGCCCTAGCTTCCTGGTCCTGTTTTCAACCATCGCTTCGTGTGCATATAAATACCTTCGAGCATGTTACTTCGACTACATTATTGTACGTATGCCGGTGGTTGTAACGGTTTTCAGACCTTTAGCGAAGCCGGCATTTTAAGCTACAGCTTCATAATTACGACATGCCATATCCCCATGAAAAGTGTGCTGTAGTTAATTATAGTGAGGCATCTAAATGGCGGTAAATTGGCGACAGTTTTGAAACCGATTTGATCCTACCCGCGGTAAGCGCGCTTCTGTCAATCAGTTGGTCATGATGTAAATGCAAGTTTCTATTTGAATAGCCTTTTCAAGCCACAAACATGTATTTGGGGTACTTTTATACAGGGCACATATTACGCGTGCTTGGAAATAAGTCACTAATCTATGATCTTTCAAGAAATTCTCTCTTTAAACCCCTAGGCGCTTAATTAACCAACCTTCCAGTTTACTATTAACCTTTAGGCATCCATCCCGCCCAAGTCAATAAAAGTAGCCTTTTGGTACCTACGTAGCCTTGATAAATTACCTAGATTTTTGAATTTAGCATATATATAATTAACATGAGTGTCGCGGAATTCTTGCAGCCGCGCTATACCATGGGAGGACCCTCAACGACAACCCTACATGACCGGGGCCGAGCTACTAAATTGGCCCACGTGGGTGGCTAGCTTGCCCACAGGGTCCCAGCTTAGGAGGAATACTGTATATACGCATTCACGGCTGGCAGTATTCACATAAAACTAAAGGGATTGAATTAATTAAGTATATATGTAATTAAATTTATCGAAAAAAAATATAGAAAATTAAGCTAGAATAGCAAAAGAAAAAGTGGTTGTTTTATGTGTATATATATATAAGTGCTCTCCCCCTAAAACTAGAAAATTGGCTCGTTTTTTAAGGGGTCCTTTTTTATGAAATATACGAAAAATATGAAAATCTAAGCCCTTTTTTATTAGTGGATTTTATCGGAAAACTACTTATACTACTTTAATTTTTTTTAATTAAAAGGATAAGCTGCTTTTAATACTGCTTAATTTATATAAGTTATAAAAAAACGTAGAATTTTATTTATAAATAAAATAAATTAAACGTAAAATAAACATAAAAAATTTATTATAAATAAAAAAATTATATAAAATAATAAGCTTATAGCTTTAGTTTAATATAATTATTAAAATTTTTATATAATATAAGTTATTTGCTTTTAAGGTTTATTTATATAAAGTTATTTTATTTATTTAGTTTTATTAAGTTATTTTTTTTTTTTTAAGTTTTTTATAGCTATAGCGCTTTTTTTGCTAACTAAAATACTTTTATATTTTGTTTATACTAAGCTTATCCTTTTTATATATTTAAATATATTAAGAATAGGCGTTTTATTAAGTTAATTTATTTATTTTTAAGCTATTAATATAGTATAGCTATTTCGTTAGTGCAAAATTGCTTAGCTTATAAAGTTTTTATAAGTTTTCGTAAAAAATTTAAAAGAAGTATATTAATAAATATATTTTTATATATATATATAGCAGCTTTAAATATATTTTTTTACTATTTATAATATAATTTAAGTTAATTTTTATTTTAAAATTAATTAGGTTAAAGCTATAATAGTATTTATTAAAAGCTTAAGGGCTTTTAAGATTATAAATATATAACTTTTTATAAAAATAGAGGTAAAAATATATTTGTTAGTTTTTTTATATTTTATTTTTTAATTAAGTTTTTAAAAGTTATAGTAACTAAAGGTTTTTTTTAATTAAACGTTTTTAAAGTTAAATCAGTTAAATTAATAAAAAGCTAAGTTATTTTTATTAAAGTTTATAGTATTAGTTTGCTAATTTTATTTTTTAAAAAAAAATATAATAATATATTAAAAAATTATATTTTAACGTACTGCTAAATAAAATAATTAAATTTTTTAAAGTTTTTATTATTATTAGTTATTATTTTTTTATTTCCGAGGTTTTTAAATTGCGTTTTTAAATATTAAAAATTATAAAATATATAATAAAAATTAAAAGTTAACAAAAAATTATAACTAATTTTATTTTATTAAAAAATAGTAAAAATAATAATAATTTTTATTAGTAATTTTAACTTAAAAAGCTGTTTTTTTTAAATAGTTTATAAAATATATAAAATAATATAAATATTTTAGTTTTTATAAGTTTAAATAATAATATAATAAGCTATTAATTATATAAAGGTTATTATAATTATAATTTAGTAATTTTTATAAAATAAATAATTAAAAATTATAAATTAAATCTAGCTAATAAATATA
>JADKYC010000119.1:0-109539 GCA_019843955.1 Xylaria sp. 218_066 | reverse complement strand
TCTCGTGATCAGGAGATCAACGGGTAGGTGAATATGTAGACCGCCGCGCTGCAGATGAATAATATGATCTAACCCCTGGCATCGGATATACGCATCTTCACTACCTTGGGTTATTCCGTGTGACAGGTTAGCTTTTCTGGGCTCGAGTTTGCTAAAAAGATGCTCGGCATATCGAGTGTTGTATTGGTAGCACTATTTGTCTATCGACAGTGAGTGCAGCAATGTAGTCATATTGAATAGCAATGCGGGCTATAGTGCGTTCGCACGTGCGCAATTGCTATTCTAAGCCACCTGCATGTCTCATTCTATTCTATTCTACTTTTGGGAACTTGTCAGGGTCAAGGCTATGTGACCCAGGTTATTTTTTTTTATGTGCAAGCTTCTAGAAGAACCCTGATATTCTATGGCCGCACGTCTGCTGCGCGGTCCTTTCGCACTCCATGAATCTGCAAATTGTAGATTAGATAGTCCTAGGATGCCATGTCGTGCATGAGTTGGCTGTGGCGATATTCGGTATTCGCCCCCAAAACAAATGATTGAAGTCTAAGAAAGTGTTCTCTTTCCGTCTCTTATTCTTTTTGTAGACTTTCAAGAATAGCCATTCCGGGTATAATGATAACCGGGGTGAATCGGATATCTAGTCAACCTGGTATATATGAGGGCCGCCGGAGATAGCGGGGCTAATTGGACGGGATTCCCTCTTTGGAGGCGGTCTGTGCCAAGAGGGAGCAAGCGATCTACGTACCTGACTGACGTAGGAGGCCAAGTCTTAGGATTTTTGGGGAGAAACCAAACGCAGCCTCATGCAGGACATCTAAAGACCACGGGGGTGAACTCTGGCTTCTCATTGGTTGAATCTGACGGGCTTCAATCGTCAAGAGAGCGGTTCTTGATGGGGTCAAGGGACGAACCGGGCTGTCCTGGGTGCAGCGCTATAATGCGCCGGCATTCATTTTGTGTATACGAACCGGTACCAAAGTCGCAGGGAAGATATATCGGATTAATTATATATATCTGTGGTAGATTCTGCAGTGAAAGCGAGTCCTAGTCACAACTGTGTAACACATCCAATGCATATATAATGTAAGAACCGGCATCTGCAGCATAGGTACCTTATGTCAGACCCTGAGCAGTAAGTACCCAAACATGTACCCAAAACACTCGAGGGAAACACGGATGGATGAATCATCAAGGTCTTATACCTTGATGTACTTAGTACGGCATAGCGGGCGTCTCGGGCACGGTACAATAGACAGTCGGATAGACTGCCTACCCCGTGGACCGGTGTTGCTGGTATTCACGGCATTAACCGTTAAGTATGTTGAAAATTAGGTCGTAGCGTGGAGCTACCTGAAGCTACCCTACAATTAGCTACATTAGCTGGCCAGCTAGCTGTGTCAATGGACCCAACCGAGACAATCAACCCCGCCATCTCCCATGTCGTACCTGCTGCCCGCCATCACGGATATTGTCTTGTTGGCCTTCAAAACCGCCGTCTCAAAATCACACCGTCTCATTACTATCCTCGACCACCTAATATTTCCATCACTCACATTTGAGCAGTGAGTGCATGCTTATTCTCTTGATTCAACTTGAAAACCTGCATCTTCACCCAGGTTGAACCTCGGTATTGTCGACCCTGGACAACAAGACGTTAGCTTGCTTAGTGTCTTCATTTTTCCTCCAACTATATCACACTCCTGGGGCTGCTTCGCTTCACCACGTAAGTATAGTTAGTCGCCGCTCGAGTCTCCCGGTGTTCTTCAGCCATTGTCGTCAACAGAAGCGTCAAGAGCCCGCTGCTTTACAATATCTCCTGTCATCACCAAGACCCCGGACTGCCTCGACGTCCTAGAGACTCTTACATATACAGCAGCAGCTAAGTCAACACCCGGATAGAACACTGGGAATATCAGCCGCTGCACGTGGTAGCTTATACCTAGCTGGGTGAGCCGTTGTGACCCTGTTATCCGCGTCCGTTCCTCTACGGTTGCACTTCAAGACCAATCCCGGGCGCCCCCCTACATCTACATCCCTCCCTGACACGCCGTTCACCTTACCTAACCAACCAACCGTGAAATTCATCACCCTACGAGCAGCACCAGTCACCTATCAGGTTCCGGGACTTGAGTGGGCGACGCTGCATGCCCACTTGCGGTTTCTGGGCTGTGGCATGACCTTCGTCAGGCGCATCCTCTCCTGCCTCCACCAGGTCTAATACCACCCTTGTCTACGATTTGGTCCCTTGGTGTCGTCATGCCTGAGGTTACAACTTTATAGCTAGATCTGTTGCGACACACTAGCTCTTCGGAACCCCTCTTCAAGCATCTCTTTCGCTAGTACTTGCCACCTGCTTGCCGCATCCGAGCTTGTCTGCTCCGCAAGACGGCGGTACGTTCCTGGACGGTGTTATAGGCTCACTGCACTGCACTTCTCTGAAGGGTTCGGTACAGTGTCACTAGGTTAGTACCTACGCAAAGCCACCCCCGAAACGACTGTCGCCTCCTAAGGTTTTAGATAGACACCGGCGTGCAATTTTCTAGATTCATGGTTCCGATACCGTCTGGTGCTGTCACTTACCAACATCTGAGTTTATTTGTACTTAACAGATACCTGCCCAACGGATCCCAGTTAGCATTTACAATTCTAAGAGATCGACACCTTCAAAGCACAAGCATAGGACTGCGGTAGAGGCCGTGCCCTTTAACTGACACTATGTAAGCTAAGTCTCTGCCAAACATGAACTTGCCTTTACGACTGAGCCACGAGTGCCTTAATATCTTATAACAGTGACTAATAATTCCCTCTAGGAAGTTCGGCAAACAAATCCAGAAGCGTCAGCTAGAGGTCCCCGAGTATGCTGCTAGTTTTGTAAACTACAAAGCTCTTAAAAAGGTGCGTTTGTAGAACTTCCATAAAATAAACGCTCTATGCTACTGGGTAGCCAACCCTCTATGTAGCGAGCCGTTGGGCCCCATTTCGTTGTATATTATATATATCGTTAGCAAACCAGTCGACGTTGACCCCAGTCCACAATGCTAAGATAACGTATTAGCTTATTAAACGACTTTCCGCTACTCCAACTCTCAGTGCCCAAAACGACCCTTATCTTCCTCCTGCGCCAGTAGATACGCAGGTCGCTTTACAAGCGAACAAAGCCAAATTTTTCTTCCAACTAGTACGGCCTTCACCGGTTTCCCTCTCGATATCCCTAATTCAAGACTGCTGATACTCCAAAGGAACGTGAATTAGAGAAGGTCAATGCCTTCTACCTCCAGAAAGAGGCAGAGGTTGGTTGTTCTAACAGCGCTTATACTGCATCTATGAATCATGCCATTGACTTTATCTTAGCTCAAAATACGACTTAAAACACTGATAGATAAAAAGAAGGTCCTAAAGTCACGACAAGGGATTTCCAGACGGTCGGCCAAGTTCACTACCCTCGAGGAAGGGTTCCAGCAGTTCGCCAATGACTTAAACAAACTCCAACAATTTGTTGAGATCAATGGTACCGCCTTCTCGAAAATACTCAAGAAATGGGACAAGACATCAAAATCTAAAACGAAAGAGCTATATCTCTCACGTGCTGTGGAAGTTCAACCTTTCTTCAACGCCACTGTCATCAGTGAGCTTTCAGATCAAGCTACGACAAGTTTGCAAGAGCTAGGAGCCTGGGCGGATGGTGACCATGTCAGTTTCGAAGGAAGGACAGAACAACATATTGTGAGCAGTCAACATCTTGTTGGAACCGACGAGGGCGATGCAGATAGCCTGTTGCTAGACACTGCTATCTCCGGTAACCTAGAGTCTCTGAGGGACCTGTTATCGAGAATGCAGGCTGCTTCAAGTCCGACAATGGATTTATCGTTAAGAGAAAGGGTTACGCGTACATTTCTTGCCGCCGTCAATGAGGCCCCACAAGCGTCACTTGAGGTCTTGCTAGCAACAGGTCTTGTCGACGTCCGGTCCGAGGACGACATAAATGAACGAAATTGCGTTCATCAGGCGGCAATATATGGGAACCAATTTGTGTTAGGTGTCGGCCTCTCAGGGGGTGTTGAGGTTAACAGAACAGATGTTTATGGCAGAGTGCCTTTGCATTATGCGAGTATGCATGGGCGCTTAGACATGCTCGAAATTCTTCTTCGAGGTACGATTTTCTGCCATTCTGATGAAAATGTTTCTGGAAGTTTCCCCTGACAATTGCGCAGCGGACCCCTCGACAATCGATATAATCGACCATGATAACTTCACCCCACTGATCCATGCCATTATCCACGGGCACCTCGCATGCGTCCAACTACTTTTGAATGCCTCGTCTCGATTAGATCCTGTATCAGAGACAGACCACATACCACTTAACCTGGCCTGTGAGCATGGCTCAATTGAGATTGTAGAGATTCTCTTGCAGCATGGTGCACAGATTCTTGCTGATGCCGAGGGACTTTATCCACAACATCTCGTGGCCCGGTCGGGACAGACCCCCCGGCTACTTCGTTTGTTAAAACAATACGGGGCCGACTTGGATCAGATTGACAAGCTCTATGGATGGACGCCGTTAGTCCATGCTGCGAGCGAGGGGAATGTCCCGTGTCTTCAGGAGCTGCTGAGCGTCGGTGTTAATCCGAATATCCTCGACGAGAAGGATTTGCCTGCCATGTACTACGCCGCCTGGGAAGGGCATTTAACGTGTATGCAGCTACTCACGCCGTTTCAAAGAGGGAAAGCCGAAAGCCCTTTGGCAATGCAAGCTACTGGATCACTTTTGGTACCTATGGGTAGTAGTGGCGGACCTATTCCTATGTCGCTAGATGTAGATGCCATCCCTGCATTGGAACTACCCCCTCCTATCATCCCGCTGCGCCGGTACGGTCACAACTTCCTGGACACCAAGACTGTCGTGCAGATCAGTTTCGAAGAGAATGGACAGCAGCCCCTGGTCTTCTTCCATGATAGCAAATACCCTGCTGCTCGGCTTACTATCTCTTCCAAGCTATCCGATCTCATACCAAAGAATATCATTCTCCCCTTCCAGGAGGATACCCGACTTGTTTCCTTCCAAGTGGATAATATCGATACCTTCACGCTTGATTTTGACGTCTTCCCGACATATGGTGCTAAAATCATTGCGAAAACAGTTGCCCTTCCCGAGGCCTTCAGATCGTCATGGAAAAGCTCCGGTAGGTGTTGTCTGGCCTTGTTCGACCCAAGGCTTCGAGCCATAGGGCAGATCACCTTCAATACGCAAGTCATCAAACCATTCAGAGGAGCACCACTAGAAATCACAGACTTCGAGACTTACTGGAAAGCCACAAGTCAACTTGACCAGAACCCTACAATGTTTGTCACTGGATCAAGTTTATCTGGAGAGTTCGTTCAGCTTCACGTCCAACACACCAGTGACGGCGTTCCCGTCGTCTGGCCCACGTGGAAGATACGGTGTGGCCTAGTTGACATGCCACTGGCCCGTCTGACATATGATGAATTTATTACTGTCACGGCGACAAGTCCTGCTCGTGCACAGCTTTCATCGATATCGTTACATGGCCACGAGAATATAGCTGAAGTACATCGTGTGCTCTCGACAGCGGGAATTTCTGTTGAACAGGCTTTGTCAGCGCTGCCTGCTTCAATGCACGTCAATCTACAGATCCTCTACCCGTCTGAGGACGACGAGAAGAAACTCGGTGTAGGCCCAACAGTGGACACTAATAGTTTCGTCGACTCCGTCTTAGCGGTCGTGTTTGATCATGCTCGAGAACAACGCGCAGGGACGCTGTCAACTCCAAGTGCGGTGCGGTCCGTCGTGTTTAGCTCATACAACCCAATCATGTGTGCGACTCTCAACTGGAAGCAACCGAACTTCCCGGTATTTCTCTGCAACGATCTCGGACGCGAGGAGACGATGCCGGCACCGAATATAATTCAGAGTAGTGGCCGGAGAACCTTCTCGGTCAAGGAGGTGGTTAGGATAGCACAGAACAACAACCTTATGGGGCTTGTCTGCAGCGCCCGGTTACTAGTGAGTTGTCTCGTTCTCTTTGCTCATCATGCTTTGCTATTTATGTAATGGACCGCTGACTATAAACCCCCTTAAAGGACATGGTGCCCGCCTTGGTAGATGCCATCAAGTCCCATGGACTGGCCCTCGTGGTGGATCAGTCCGCTAACCAGCAGACGCACGCGGACCCATTTCAGCGCGTCCCCAAAGGCGTCGATGGCGTTCTTAAGAGCAACGGCGTCCTACGCTTTAATGAATCTATCGAAGTATAGATTTTTCATTGTTGTTCATGTGTAATTCGTGGCCTGGGTGTAACCACGGCAACTGGGCATCTGGAAGTAACATGGGTATCATCGGGGAGTATCTACCCACTTGTATGCCTGCCTATCATTTTTGCACTGCTTGCAACGGCTGGGCGATAGACAGGCGGAGGAGGCATGTTTGGCGACAAGTAAGGAAAAGGAATGCCCAGGCTCAAGATTTGATGTCATGGGTAACGCAAAGCCGCCCATGGGAAAAGCGTCACAAGACGTGGAGAGATAGAAGACTGGGTTATCCGCACGACACCGTTGCTTGAGTGAATTTTGGCCGGACTTACGTTTGTGGTAGAACAGAAAACTAGTGAGCTTGATATCAATCATCGTAGAATGAAAAAAAACAAAAAACCGTTATTTGTTCATCATCCATGGAATACGTCACATGCTCGCTCATTCACTCATTTATTCATACATACATTAGCATCTTTTCCCCCTTTTCTTTCAAATCCCCCCAAAGTCCGTAGATAACGAACCTAAGCCCCCTTATACTCGTACCGCAAGGCACTCAGCTCCCTCTCGGGATCAATGCTTCCCATCAACATCTTCGCAACAAGCACGACGACGTAAATGAGCGCAGGGAGATTCGCCAGCCCGACATGGCCCCAGTGCCGATGCGCAGCAGACCGCTGCGAAGACGACAGGAATCCCGCGAGCACGAGAAGTCCGCAGATGGCGATGTTAAGGAAGGGTAAGTATTGCTCGAGCGGCGAACGGTGGTGCTGCGCGGCCCAGAAGAACGAGTGCGATCCTGCGCTCGCGCGTCTTCGTCTTCGCGCGTTGGCGCCCATTGGACCTAGGAGTCCTCCTCCTCCTCCTCCTTCTCTTCCCGTGTTGTCATCGGAGGAAGAAGAGGAGCCCACCCAAGCATCGAGGAACCGGATCCCCGTCACGCCGGGCGGGAGAGACCATAGTGTCCAAGCCGTTGACGCGAGACTGGAGAGCGCGAGGAGGGAGATCCAGATATCTGCTGCGCTGCCTCTTTTCCCTCTCCCACCTTCTTTGGAGATGAGGCTTGCTAGACTACTGAATAGGACCAAAAAGTATGGGATTGTGGAGAGCGCGGGTAAGGAGAGTAAGAAGATGCGGAATTGCGCGTTGCGCTTGGCGTTTTGCTCGGTTAGGGATTGGATTAGTTCTTCTTGCTCTTGTTCGTCGAGCGCGGGACCGTCGGAGTCGGTGTCGAGATCGCTTAGGTGTTGAGAGGAGGATGGGGAGGTGGTTGTTGTGTCGGAGGGGTAGGCGAAGGTGCGGCGGAGGCGGGTTGTTGCGCTTTTGAGGTCCATTTTCTTCTGTCTGTATCCTCTTTTCCTTTTCGCTTTGAGGTTTGGGGGGGGGTAGTAATTAGGATGTTGATAAAACTTGACGGAGCTGACTTGGTGTGATGGTGGATGCGCTCCGTTGCGCAAGTATGTATAAGGTGTTATAGGTGTGGTTTCAAACAGATTTTTGATCGACGATGTTCACTTTATTAGTGACCGCTATTCAGGGGACCATCTTGGTCGCTTTTGAAAGCGCTTTCCAGGAGCACGTGCTCGAGAAGGCTCGATTTAGGTAGTTGTGAAGGGTTGAGAAGCAAATGTTGGGACCGGACAATTAATGCGACACTGCGATACCTGGCGGGCTGATGTTGGGTGACGTAGCTCTGCACCCCCTGTCGCTGTGGATCCAGGGTCTTAAAGGCTGTGGCTACGATTGTGGCTGGAGTTGAGAATAGCATCTTGCCATGGCTAAGTATCAGTGAGGTAAAACGCAAGAAAAGACGATTTCTCTATATAGGGATTTGATTTTCGTCACTGAGAGAAAGGCCCTATAAAGCGGATCTAGCTCTTATTGGGGATGAGGTTCTGGAGACATCTTGTATACATAGTAGGGTATCTGAAAAGCCGACTATATTCATGATACATGTGATATACATATCTCTATTCTAACACTCATGATGTCGTGGGGAAGTTTTTGAAATTCCCATTATTATCGTACTTAGCTTCTGTAAAAAGGAAGAAAAGTTAATAAACCACAGCTATTACCACAAATGTAATCGCATTCGGTACTTATGTGTAAAGAGAAGAGAAGAGAAGGCGCTGCGCAACTTACTAAAGAAGGTATAACTCAACGTAACCTCATTAATCCCCCTCATATTGAGATCATCCAGCAGATCAGGATCAAGGTAGAAGAAGACGGGCATGTCGACCGTCTCGCCGGCGTTGAGGCGCTGCTCCTCGAAGCAGAAGCACTGGATCTTGCTGAAGTAGGGGGCGACCTGGGCCGGGGTGACGCTGTACGTGGCCACCCCGATGATGTCGCTGTCGCTGCGGTTCGTCGCCGTGTAGAACGCCAGCGCCGTCTCCCCCGGCAGCACCCGCACCTCGCGCTGCTGCGGCACGAACTTCCACGGCAGCACGTCCGACACGGACGCGTTGAACGTCACCCGGATCCGTCGCGCGTCCTTCACTGGCACTAGTCGTGACGCTAGATCCCCGTCTCCTGATGATCCGCCGTGCCCAGGCGCCTTGATCGGTTGTCCACCCCAGCCTGTCGTTTGGCAGATCTATTATTCGGGCAGATGAGTTAGCGTTGGTGATCGTATGACTTGGGATACTTTGTGTTGCTTATTTGGTTCGGGTTTTTGTAGCAATGGAGTGGGCAAAGGGAAGACATTGTAACAGCAGATAGAATAGAGAGACGAACCATCTTATACATAGGCACAGAGCCATACGAGAAAGCGACAGTACCGAGGATGATGCTGAGAGTATAGAACCTAATACACAGCACACAATAAGTTCCCCGCTCAACACCTTTCCTCCGCTCTTATACATCCCGCAGGTAGGCAATTGGCATACATAGTCGTCCGATTTTTATATTTATAATGTTCGCGCAATCGGTCCATCGAGGGCGGTTGTGCTTGGCCTTGCTGCGCTTTCGTCGTATTCGAGATCGGCCGACGAGTCGCACGGAGGGGGAATTGGCTCGCTCGGGCGAGTTCTCGACGACATGATGCGCATGCCCACGACGATGCGTTCGACTGAAGGGCCCTCCACGAGAGTCGGGGGAGGGAATTCATGGTGTATGGTCACTTTCGAGGAAATTCTCTCGTTGCCCGCGGGCTGATCCGATAATTTGGACTTTGTCAGATGTTTGTCGCAGAGCCTCAGTATAGCGTAGGATTGGCGGCGCGGATCAATTACAGGGGGTTGTTCTAGGGCGTTTTCAGGTCCACTATAGCTGCAACTCCACTATAGCTTCCGGACACGACCGGAGTTATAGCATCGTGTGATATCATGCACAAAGTACCTATGAGGCTCCTCACATGCCAATTGAAGTAATCATATATAAATGTTAAGGAACTCCTGCAATCTGAATATACAATTTGTATTAATAATCTTACAAGTACCAGGCTAATGATATCCAAACGCAACCCAAAAAGAATGAAACAAGAAGTATGTATAATCAATCATGCTGCCTTTCCATTCGCGAACTTTTGGCCGATACCTATGACTCTGGCCGATACCCGAACCTTCGCCGTGCTATAGAACCTGTCCGGGAGATCTATAAGGAATACTTGAATAACCAAGATAACGACTCGCACTAGCCAATCCAAAATGCTTAACTCAGGTTGTCTCCCATGTCTGGAAGTAAAATCCACAAACTCGAAGGGCAGACGTGCGCCAAGATGTGAGATGGCGACGTGTAATCCACTGCTGAAGCCATCTTCATGAAAGCCGTATCCAGTCCAGGCGCCCGCATAACTGATCCCGCGCTTGTTTTGAATCTTTGGCAACTTCTCTAGGGCTAGGATAGCTGCTGGTGTGTATAAGGGATGTGAATAGGAGTATCGGCCCTGTACCGTCTCTGCTTTCGGCTCGTATATAGGGTTCAAAGTAACTAAGACGTCGCCGAATGCTTGGCGGGGAATGCGTTGTATGGCATTCATATTGTAGGTCAGAGAGATCTGGTCGATGTCTTTGCCGGTCCATGGTGACGACACTGTAAGGTAGTTCAAGGACGACCACGCATTCCGCCGCTTAGGCATGACAGATATGTCGGAATGGAGGACGCATGTGTTCTCGGATGTTCGAAAATTAGACATGATAGCCTTCTCTTCCTCGGTAGCTGAAGGTGAGATGATTTGCAAGGCCTGGTCCCCTTGAGTAGCGAGAATGACGTGGTCGTACAATTCTGTTCTGCCATTCTCCAGTTGCAGCCTTACCTGGCCGTTCTTCTCATTAGACAGGTGCTTAACCGCAGTCTTGAGGAAAAGATGGTTTGGAGGAAATCCCCTCATCACTGCATCAATATAGGACTTTGCACCATTTTCCAATGTTAACCACTCTGGCTCTGCCGAAACTGTGCTCATAAGATGATGGTTCCACCTGGATTCCAATATTAACATCGATGTCTCAGATAGTACGACTATACGACTTACATGGACCTGACTAATATAGCGATAGGGAATTGCAGGGCGCAAGTTTTTGGGCTCATGCACCACATCGAAGCCGTGATGGGAATGAGATAGACATCACGGAACGTGTCCGAGTAGCCCTGTCTGTCCAAGTAATGGCCAATAGTCTCAGGGCTGCTTGAAGATGACGGAGGTCCATTTAATTCGGTTCCCTCATCTCTCAAAAGGTCGAGGGCGAATTTATTGAAGCGGATGATGTCGAAGGCCAGCCTCCACATGGACGGCGAAAAGAAGTTTATTCTTTGGCAGAAGATGGCATCTAAGCTGCTGCTCGCCCATTCGAATCTTCCCTTGTCCCGCGAAAACCCAAATGTCATCTCCGTTGGGGTGGTCGGAACCTTAACTTTCCTTAGAAAATTAATGAAATTGGCTGTGAAAACATTAGTCGAGGCGCTGCCTAGCATTTGCGGGTTACGAACGGTATGCTGCTGTGTTTATGACGGTGAAGCCCGTGTCAACCAAGGTCCTGAATTTGCCCCTTTTCCATTCCACGGTATTCGCATGACCGCCCAAACGGTCGGCGGCCTCATACAGGTAGACATCGTGATGCGTGCGATTCAGCGCCCAGAGGGCAGCAATTCCTGCCGAGCCACCGCCGACGATGGCTACTTTCTTCCTAGGCACCGGATTAACGAATGATGTCATTGGATCTTCGGGTTGCCGCCACAAAAGGAGATGATGATGTCGGAGGTTGTTGATGTGGGAGTTCCGACGGATTATGTATCAATAGGGAGATCATAGGAATGTTGTGTTTAATGAACATAGACACTACTAGTTATTGCTGATGAGGAGATATTGAAACACGAGAGATGACGTTTGCGTGTAGGCCGCAGTATAGTTAGCCGCCACGTGCATCTGCCAGCTTGGCTCACCCAACAGGTGCTACGCGACGAGGCGATGATGATGATGATGATTCAAGAAATAATTTAGTAAATAGGCTGGACTGGACGGGGTCCGAGGGTACATGCAGGGTGGCGCTTCTCTCTTTTTTTTTAACGCAATCAACAGCGCAGTGCGAACGTGTCGCAAGAGCGAGCTACTGCAACCGTGCCCACCATCTTATCTTCAAGATGCAGGGCGGTTAGGCGGTGGGAAAGTGTACCACTGTACTTACATGTGATGATGATCCTGGTAACTCCCTCTCATGGTACGGGAATAGACTAGTGGGTAGCTTATGTGGCTCTATTGATAGATAGCAAGGGGCGTCGAGGTTGGGAAGGGGGCAAAAAGGTTTTATTGGTCCCGGTAACGACACGACACGAGGCTATTCATGATGTCGCGGACGACGGGTTCTGGGACGGGATAGAGCGAGGAGCGAAGGCAGCTCTGTTCGGTTGCAGATTGCCGAAGATCACTTTAGTCCGTCCGGAAGGCAGCTGCTCTGCTGACGGGCGGCAATGCACGGACGTCGCCTCAATGCCTTCCTCTTTTGCTTGTTCCCCTCCCCGAAACGACATAGCTCCTATGTGAGCATGTAGGTAGTTGAGCTGGAGGACCAGGTAATTGTACTGCACTGTACTCCGTAGTGAGTGTAATTTCCTCGGTGGGATTAGGTAACCTTTGACTCTGCCCAAAGATGGAAGCGCTTCATCCAATAGTTATCAATAGGGTATTGTAGATTAGACCTTAAATACCGAGGTACTACATGGATCCATAGATAGTTTCAGTCCCAAGCCAAAGTATCCTGGCAACGGGTAGGTATTGGTAAACGACAGCACGAATAGTATATCAAGTTTCGCATATATGAGTTGACCCATTACCTATGATGAGCTGGACAACTACATCATACCGAATCGTTGGATTTACATGCGCCACACAATTCTTAGATCGATCACTTGGACAGACACCGACACACAGGGCGAATTAGGGCGAATTATAAACCTAAATACTTGGCATGGCCTGCTACCAAGAGATGTCGAGGCTCAACGGGACCGAATACTCAGAGGCGACAGTCCGAAGACCGTCGTCTAATATCCAATTCTTTAAAGCTCCATGTTTTAGTCTACCCGGCTAATACAACTCCGCGCTCGTGAAGAAAATAGAACGCAGAGCCTAATAACTGCACTCGGGGGTAAATCAACTTTCATGGGAGGAGAAAAGAGGACCAAGAAAGAGGGCGCAAAATTGTGAAATCGCATTATATACACCGCTATGGGGCTGAAGCACGGACCAGGTCACTTTTTGGTGTGCTTGTGGCTCAAATATGGCTTGTGAGAAATGTGGCTGAAACTGTTAAGCAGGTTAAGTCGGCCTGATCCCTGTTGAACCGACCCTCGATCGCATTTGGAATTGCGGGTGCCTGGCTGACCCGGCCTCGTGGGTTACGCAACAAACATCATCGATCCATCCAGCCTCCCAACCAACCAACCAACCAACATATTCAACATCGACCGCATCCGATAATTCCTCCGCATAACAACTAGCATCAAACGGGAAAATACGACCAAAAAGCCATCATTAATTCACAAATTAGAACCACCAAGTCGCATTCTCAACCGAAATAACCTCCAGCTAGAGGATAGAAACGCCAGGTCAATTTACCATCCACCAACCGAACAAGATGGCGAACCCCCTCGACACCGACGCCGGCTCCGAGCTATTCGCCAGCTACGAGGCCGAGTTCAAGCTCGTGCAGGCCGACCTGACGCAGAAGCTAGACCAGATCCCCGAGCTGAACGGCGAGCCGCGGAAAGCCGCCGTGAACCAAGCCGAGCGGGCTCTCGAGGAGGCCGAAGAGCTAGTACGGCAAGACCATCAAAATATCAGAATCTCAAGAACTCTTTTACTAACCAGGAGATGGAAAAAATAAACAGCTCGGCCAAATGCGTCTAGAGAAGCAAAACATCCCCTCCGCGAACCGGAACAAAGTGAACACGCGCCTGCGCAACTTCGAGACAGACGTAGACAAGGCGAAGCGGAAACTCCGCACACTCGCCGACGACCGCGCCGCGCTGTTCGGATCGCGGTACACCGATGATCCCGACGCGAGTCCCAGTGATCGCCAGCTCGAGCAGCGCCAGCAATTGCTGGCAGGTACAGACAGGCTGGACAGATCATCGCAGCGCCTGCGGTCATCGCAGGCGCTGGCCAACGAGACCGAGGCCATCGGCGCCGCCACACTTGCTGACCTGCACTCGCAGCGCGAGCGCATCCAGCACACGGGCGAGATGCTCTTCGAGAGCGAGGGCTACGTCGACCGCAGCGTTAAGACGCTGAGGGGGATGGCGCGTAGGTAATGTGCTCCCTTATGATCCTCTTTCCTATATATATCTGCTGTGGTATCTGTGTCGAGTATCTTTTCATTGCATAACTAACACATTAGACTTAGGATGGCTACAAATCGGGTAATCACCATCGCCATCATTACCGTGCTAGTCATACTTATCTTCGCCGTCATCTTTGCCAAGTTCAGGTAGAAGGCAATGTCTGGTAGACTTTGAATGATGGCCATCCACCCAGCCTACAGTTATATCGGGGCCTTACCCGAGAAACGAGAAAAGAAAAACACCTGATATGCATAGATCATTGCGTATGTTAGCAGACAGCCATCCCAGACTCGTCGTCGTCGTTGTAATAAACGACACTTGTATTTTGATGGAATCATCATGCCTCAGATAATGACGGCATGAAAGAGCTAGGCGTTTGACGGAGTTAGACCGGCTTTGGTTTGTTGTATCATCCGGAGACCGAATTCAGATATATGTGGTTATTGTGTTTGTTGTTGTCGTATATACTACATCGTTTCTAATGGTGGTAGACGGGGAGAAGCTGATTGATTCAACAACAAAATACAATTCATTTCAGTCTCCTTTCTATAAGCTCATGATTGTACTTCAGTAGCGTATTGATTTGTTTTTTCCATTCCTATTTAACCCCCCCTTAACGCCGTTAAAACAAGGGTCGTGAGAGGTTTCTCGCCGCTACAGGGTCTACTAGTTTTATAGATTTCGGGATAATTTTCGGAGTTGGATAGAAAGGGTATCATGGAGGTTGCAGGCCTTACCTCCTGCCAGGCGACTTCGGCTTCCAAACCTTCCCACCGCCGACTCCACCGGCCGTCGGACCCCGTCTCTTATCCTCGCCGAGGCCGCGTCTACCGGACGCAATACCGCCTCTGCCACTCCTGCCGCCGCGCATGCCGCCGCCGCCGCGACCTCCACCACGTCCTCCACGGAACTGTCCACCGCCCCGACCCCTGTTAACATGTGACTTGATGGTCGAGACCTCCTTCTCGGAGACGTCCATCTCCTCATCCTCGTCATCCGTCTGTCCGCGTTTATTAGAGAACTTGAGGCGGCCACCGCGACCCCTGCGGCCCGCATCCTTGCCCTTCAGCGCCGCAACGTAGGCGCCAACACCGCCGCCCTCTTCGTCGGCTGGCGTATCGACCACCATGGCGTCATCGTCTGCGCCGTCGCTATCTTCGCCTACGATGAGTTTGCCGTCCATATCCGTCTTCATCTTTGTCTTGCCGGCCTTTCGTAACTTGCCCGGTTTGGTCGAAGAAATGCTGGCTAGTGCATTGCGATCTAACAAGTCGAGCGGCTCGTCTTCATCCTCCATGATGTATGCGTCACCGCCCTTCTTGGACTTGCGTGATGCGCTAGGCATGTCGCCGTCCTCGTCATCGGACGCGTCCGAGTCGTCGCTACTATACAACGCCTCGTCATATTCGCTTTCGAAACGGCCGCGTCGCTTAGTGTTTTGGCCGTCCTCGTCACCTTGAGCTTTGGCAGCCTCTCGCTTTCGCTTGCTGCGCTCCTTGGTCTTGCGAATGTTCGTCAACAACTTCTTGTCCGCCTCAGGGCAGCTTTTATTCACGGGCTCGAAACCAAAGCGGCGAATCATTCTTTCCAGAATATGCTTGACCTTGGCTTTGAAGTGACCCTTGTGCTCATGTGACCAAACCATCAGATTTGGCACCATCGACTGTAGTCGAGGTAGCATCATCTCGGTCGGTAAACTAATAACGCAAACTTTGACAAATCCCAGTACACTCTTGACGATCTCTCTGTTGTTGGAGGTCAAGAAGAGATCCAGTGTCTGTACGAGATCGCTCAGGACCTCGGAGTTCACGGATTCTCTAAACTCGTATAGGATTCGAGTTAGGGCAGTGATTGAGGCCGAAATCATGTGTGGTGTACTTCCCGCAAGTCCGGCGCTGATCATAGTAAAGAATTCTTCTATACTCGCAGAAACAGGTGGCGAATCATTAGGCATGTGAGGCACTTTGCTATTGTCAATTTGTTTGCCTTTTGCCGATTCGAGTCGCTGACCCATCGTTACTAAAAGATCATAGGCGATTGTTCTAGCTTTCTCGTTGTTTTCTTTGCAGCAGATTACTACTTCGGATAGAACGGAGGGGATGAAATGAAGAGAATCATCAGGGATGAAGGGGATCAGAGCGGCCATAGCGGCTAGTCGTTCTCGTCGGGCTGGGGCTGAGACCTTCTCGGCGCTCGAAAGCAGTAGGTTTTGTAACTCGCCATGCTTTTCCTGAAGAGCAACCTTTCCAGTATCAGAATCAGCAAGCCTTGGTATTAACTTGTACGCTTTCTTCTGCAACTGGGGTTCATCGTTTTTCACGATAATAAGGGAAGCGATATTGAAGAGAGCACCGAAACTTTGGCGTGGCAAGTACGCAGACATTGTGATGACTAAGTCCATAAGTGTTTGGCTTGTTGAAGGCATCTTGTCCTGCGAGTTCTGAGACTTGTTCTTGCCCTCTGTGTTACTGGCCTCATTGATTGCGCCAGCAAGCATTGTGCTGACACGATCAAACGTCTCGACTAATTCGTTTTCAGAGGTTATGCTAAGGTACGCATTTATTGTTTGTAGTATAGGCCCTCGGGACTGAGGAAGAGTCTGGCTGTAAACGTTGAACAGGACGGCCAAGAGGTTCCCAGCAAATCCGCCCAAGTAGGCAAGATTTTTCTGGGCGTCAGCCTTCGACACTCTACTCTGGAGGAGAAGGTCATCACCACCCTCAATTGCAACAATGGCTTTGTTGGACTCAACTAACGATCTGAGGGCTCGGCATACATCCATTCTCAAATCGACTTGCTTGTATAGAAGGTTAGCGAGCATTTCTGCAAAACTTTGATCAAAAGCAATAGTCAGATCCAGTGGTAGATCGCAGAATCCTGGAAGAATTGACCAGGTTTGGTTGACTATGGTCTCGTAGATCTTGACCTCCATAGTTTTCGCTGCCTCGCCGTGATCGAGTACACGTTGAAACATTGCTTCGCTTAGCGGTATGAACTCGGTTCTGAAAAACTGGAGATTCGTGTTGCATGTGTAATCTCGCAAAATTGGCAACATCCACGCCCTACCAGCTTGTCCACTAACTGGTTTAACAAGGTTCAAAGGAAGAACCGATAGAACCGCCTCCGGGCCCATTGCTCGTATAGCCCTGCCAATGACCTCGTCTGCTTGTTTCTTTCCCAGGAAAGAGTCATTGCCGCGAATTTCTCCAATAGTTCGTACAACATTACGCATAATAGGGTCGGCCCGCCACCTCAAGGTGTCAAATATGGCCCCGAGGACGTTGAATGTCTCCATCCATGCCGCCTGATATTTTACACTGATTAGGCTTTCGGCAAGCCTGGCAATCTTCTCGAGCGTCTTTTCATCATAAATTGAGGGTTCGATGATAACTTGGTCCGGTATGCAGTTTGCGACAAACGAGATCAAGCACTCGGAAGCAGAGACCCGGATATTATGTGAGGATGAGTCCATGAACTCAGAGATCATTGCGAACAAATCGGGCAGTTTCTGAAAGGTATCCTCAGGTTCAATCTGAGATGAGACATCATACCCACGGGACAAAATGGCTATCCACGGCGGAAGTAGCTGAGTATCATGAGCGGCGGGTCGCATTTCCGAGATAATCTCGAGGAGGCGGGGAAGTTTCGCTGAAGCGACTTCATCAGCCATGCCCTCAAAGATCATTTCGAAGATGTCAAAGACGGCCATCGTCATATGCTCATTTCCACCTTTGGCAATACTAAGCAAGAGCTCGCACAAGGCCTCGAGGTTCCTACTCGGCCAGCCTCCGCTTGCTGCAGCAATGGTCTTTACAAGTTGTAAAGCATGTATCAGAGCCGGATCGTGCTCCCCCGCAGATGACTTCTTTTGCTTTTTTGAAATTGCAGCTTTAGTAGCCAGATCGGACAAGCTGCTCATGGCGGTCTCGGCGCAGAGATCAGAGGCGGGATGATCGAGAGATGGACTCGGCGGCGGGTTCCTGAGGACTTTGCGCAAAGCATCCTGGGCTCTCTTGCGCACTTTTGGCCGGGGATCCAGTGCTAGGTGAAGGAGCCCTGCAACCGCCCTACGCGGACTGATCTCGGTGGTAGGTAGCTTCCATGCTGCCGAGTCCTGGGCGAGGAGGAGAGACTCGAGACATCCTATTGACGGCCTCAATAAGGGGGCGTCTGCGTTGGCCAATAGTAGGACAGGCGCGAGGAGCGTCAGGATCTGGGTGAATTTGGCTCGGAGCAGGGGTTGTGGCGCGAAGGGCGTAATGATATCGAGTAAGTATACGATGGAGGGCGTTAGCTCCTTATTGCCTTTGTTCTCACCAACGGCCTGGTTCAGCAGGGCCAGAAGTGCAGCAAAGTATCCCGTCGGTGTCGGCGACGTGTTCTGCTCCTTTAACGTTTCTTCAACGGCCTTCAGCACAACTACTGTCTATACGTAATGAACGAGACCGGTTAGTGTATACGCGGAGCTGTGTAAAGCAGATAGTTCAGTAAATCGTCGCTCACCTGCTGCTGGCTTTGAAGATTTGGAGACCGTATCTTGTCTAGCTTCTCCTCTAACGTAGCCATCTTGAAAGGCACAGTACGCAGACTTGTCGAGGCCTCAGAGACTGGGTGTGTAGGAGGTCGCAACTTGGGGGATTTTGGGAATTTTTACGGTTATCGTTGTTATCGGCGCTTATCGTACGCCAACCCCACATTTCCCTCCCCCGCTACGAACCAGAGTTAGCTGTCTACCTACCTACCTAGGTAGGTATTAATGACCAGGAAGGTCAGGGTTCAATTGGTTTTAAAAAGTGAAGACAAAAAACCTTCTTTTTATGACACCAAATTCTTACATCTAATTGCTGCCTAGACAGCTGATATAGTTGGGGATCTCGAAAATTGGACGTGAATAGGACTCTATGGTTAGCTGATGGGTTTCCATTGATACCAACGAATAGTTACTTCATACACTGATGAACGCTCGCATGCGATATAGGGCTTTGGTCCCCTCAATCGTTGTAATCCAAATCCTGCCGTAACTCCATAATGAACCTTCTCAAACCACGCTGTCCGTTTATGCGAAGTCTTCTTCCTTGATGTTATTCTTTATCCGCAGCAGGATTTCCGTCTTCCACTTATCGAGCTTTGACATTTGGTCGTACTGGTATAGTTTGTCCTCAAAGTCACCCGAATCTTGAGATTCTATGGAACCGGCGAGATCCACCAGTAGCTGGTGCTCCCTTGTACTGGCAAATGTGGGGTCCATCTCTCTGTACTTCTCAAATGCTCGGTTCGCGCCGACCAGGTCCTCGGTAGCCAGATGGCAAATGCCAGCTTTTAAGAAGTGGTCCTTCACTGAGTACCGCAAGAGGTTGTTGTTGACAGAAGCCTCTGCTATCTTCTCATAGTGTTGGATTGCCTTGTAGTAATCGGCTTCCAAAGCGGCAAGGTCCGCCACCTTTACCAACAATTTATTCGCTAGTCTAGATGTTGTAATCAGCACAAACAAGTAACAAAAGCCGCGGGTCAGTTGCTTGTGATGGGACCTACGCTACAGCATTGTCTGACTCGTACCAGCCGGCCGCAAGTTCGTAGCTCTCGAGTGCGCGCTTCCTATCGGCTAGTTCAACTTCGAATACCTCGCCCGCATGCTCCTTGTGTTGGGCCGCGCGCCTGAAGTTCCCCTTCTTGCAGTATTGGTTGATAGCGACTTCGAGACATCGGACGGCGTCTTCGGGGTTTTCTTTGCGGTAGACCTTGAATCCAGTAAGATAAAACCGATGACGTAGGGCATCAATACCGCTGTACCTTGAAGCATTCCACCATGGTGTTGGCGGCATCGTCGGGCTCCTTGAGATTCTGGCCCTGGATGGTAGCAGCCTTCTCGAAGGCGAGGCCAGCCTCCCGCATGAGACCCTGCATACGGAACGCATTGGCGGCTTCGACATAGAGATCGGCGGCGTTCATATACTTGTCCTCGCGTCCACCGAAGAAACTGAATCCACCGCTCGCAGAGGCCAGGGCCTTGTCTGCCTACATCCAGAGATGGTCAGCACAAATGAAGCGGAGACGGGCCGAAGCAACAAAGATCCAACCTTTTGCAGCAATGCGCGGGGATCGCCGGCCATAGTGAAGGAGGTCTAGGTGAAGATTAATGCAAAAGGGATGAAGTGAGAAATGCGCGGTAGTTCAGGGTTCAGGACGATGAGAGGCTATGCTGTTGTTGTAACTTGTCAGAGAAGACGTAGCTCAGGCACCGTAACATTAGGTGGTCGAGGTGGGTTTGGCGGGGTGTCTCAGACGCTAGGTAGTCTAGGGGGTGGGCATGGACGCCTATGACATCGCCACGCTTCAACCCCTGTCACTTTTAAGTACTTCATAGGTATACTTGATAACTACAGTAGCAGGCGCTGAAAGTAAGACTTGGCAGCAATTAGTTTATTTTATGATATCTTCCAAATATTCCTCTTGGCAGTTTAAGTACAGCCTGAAGGAACTGCCTATTGAGTTCGATATTTCTGGGCTTTGATAGTGCTGCCGTCTACTTGGACATACTGCAGGCTGATAGTGTTCTCCATCCAGAACTTATCAACTCAAACGATGATAATGAGCAGGCCTGCCTACCCAATGACACAGGAGCACCCGCCCGTTCTTATGCTCAAAAATAAACATGAATTCTGCATGGCACAGCCAATTCAGATATAGAGAAAAAGATAAATTTGTGACAAGAGTGGGACTTGAACCCACGCGGATTGCTCCATGAGGAAATTGTGCTAAGGTGACCTTAACCTCACGCCATAACCAACTCGGCCATCTTGCCGCGACTCGCTTATTCTGACGGTCGTCCGCTTATAGCATGTTAGGCTCATCCGCGCTGCTTTTGCTCAGCTTGTGCTCGCCCTGTTCTCAGTCACTTGGGTGAGAGAGATACTTATAGCAACAACACATGTAACAGACCTCATAACAGGCCTTGGGATTTTTTTCTTCGAAACGGATATGATTGCCTATTCTTCTATAAAGTTTAGAACGGTAATAACACGGGCTTCAGCCTTGCTTGAGTCCATTCTTTTTCATTTTTCATGCTCCTTGGGTAGATTTTCTAATTAACATAACCATTTTTAAAGCGCCAAAGCACTCTTCGTGATGGGGAAAGCTAGTCTCAGAATATTCATTCTTAATCATCCTTTTTACTCTTGGGCTATAAATTGAGAGTGTTAGAAGCTAATGGTATAAGGAAAGGTTGAGAGTAACTGTGTCGGCTAAGAAAGCCGTGTTTCTATATCAATATATATATTGTAGATGTGGTTATAGAAATATATCTCACTTACCCTAGGGATGGATAGAGGCCTTCTCTGTCTCTATCGTCCCATATGATGATACCCGGTCGGCATATGTCTGCTACAATGTCCCCCACCGGAATATTAGCAGCGATAGACACGAGCACGCTGGACTCATCCAACTCTAGCAATGCTTGCGGGTCGTCCAGAACGGTTAATCCAGCCGAATGTATTATGTCTTTATCTCGTTGTGTGTACCCGGGGTCCTGCACATACTTCTCGGACGATGCCGAGAGAATGCCACGATGAACTAGCGTTGAATGAAGGGCGGAAACGAGCGCGTGCTGGAGAAAGCGACTTTTATTTATTTGCGACCTGACAACAAGGGAACCTAATGCAAGGGCGATAACCTTGGTCAAGGTAAAAGGGATTTCAATTGTAGCAAGAACTTCTTGAAGCCTCACGTAGTGTTGGCTAGTTTTCCATTGTTGCTCGATGGCTTGGTACGTGCCAAAGTCTTCTGTAGGTGGCGCAAGTGGTGTCTTGTCTATGGAAGGGTCGAAATTGGTTAAGAGTCTAATAGGGGCGTGAATCTGCATCGGGAGATACGCCAGTTGGGGATCAAATAGGTCCAGATCTGGTAATGAATAAGTAGTAAGAGATTTGATCGAGTGGTATTGGATTACCCTGTCGAGAACTTTAGCGCAAAGAGAAGGATGAATCGAAATCTCCATGCTGCCGTCTTACCACTTCGAACCACCGAGGACCTGATTTACTCTCGGAGGCCTAAGGCTTGGAGGGTCGACAAATATTTCATAATCGACTCCATTGACCCCCTTAATAATAATCTTTCCACCATTGTTCCGCTCACCCTTTTGAAAATGTTGAAGTTCTTCGCCGACCTTTCGTATATTATCTTTAGTGAAGATTGGAGTACCGGCATCGTAAAGAGTCTGGATTTCGTGAAAAATGGAGTTCATTTGAGAAGCTTTATCCACAACTAGTCCGGCTTGAGGTTCCATGATTAGAGCTCGATCAGAGAGGGTAAGGGAATACTTCTGTATAGTCAATAACTGAGTGTAAGAGATAGGCCATAAGCAATACAACCCTACGCTCTAGAGGTTCGATGTTACTTGCAAGTATAGTATTACTTATGAACTACGACTAATGCTTGGTAGGACATTCTCCCCCTTGGGATACGTATGGAGCACGATATGAGTGCTGGTGTTGCAGCACCAACACCACCAACAAGCGATTTACTAGTAACATTCGGCCCGTCACATGACCCACATACACCACCCACTCACCCCTCACTTCCAACAACCTAACACAAACAGCCAGTCAAAACCATCACGCCCCTCCAAAATGTTCCAGCTGTTCCAGCTAGCCACAGGGATATAATGTCTCCAAAACTCTGGATTCACATCCAATGGCAAGATGGCCGAGTTGGTTATGGCGTGAGGTTAAGGTCACCTTAGCACAGTTTCCTCATGGAGAAATCCGCGTGGGTTCAAGTCCCACTCTTGTCACCATTTCATTTTGTCTCTTTTTACTCGATCTTGTAATTCCATCTTGACATTGAAAGACGGGGAAAAGTTGAACTTGTTGTCGGGCAAGTCTCATGGCCTCGTTCTTTTTTTGGTGAAAGCTATTCAACTCTTATTTCAGTATTAACCCAATTGGGCATATATACCTAGTACACCCACTTGTAAACGAAGTATTGCGCCCCACCCATTTTTTTAGTATATATCACACTTTATTTTAGAACTTTACTAACAATCGTATTTTTTCCTGTAAACATGTTAATATAGATAAATTAAAGCTGAAATATATTATTTAAAGCTGTTTTTTAGTGTTTTAAATAGCTTAAATGCTTTAAAAAGTTTTAAAACGTATATTTAGCACTTTTAAAAACGTAAAAACTGCTAAATTGCTATTAAATTTACATAAAGCGCTATATTTATATTTAAACACGTATTTATTAACTAAAATACGTAGTTAACTATATAAAAATATTATAGTTTTTTAAAGTGCTAATAATATTGTTTATTATATTTGTTTTTTTTTTATTACTTTTGTTGCTTTTATTACTTTTGTTGCTTTTGTTATTATTTACGCTTTTATTTAGCGTATTTTATTATTTATTTTAATTAATTTTATAAAGCAAAAGTTAGCTAAGCTATATTTAGCTTTATTTATATAGCTAGATAAAATTTAAGTTTATAATAGTGCGGTTTAATAACTTTGTGATATGGTGCAATATGGGTAGAACAGGTGTATTGAATGAAGATGGAGACCGAAGGTCTCTAGCTAAAACTGCTGACTGCAAGAATCCTATAAATATAAATGTGTGTGCGTGGCAAAGCCACGCGCACAGACCAGCTGCACAGCCACGTGTGGCTGTGCTACACGCGCCCCCTGTGGGCGCGTATCACTTTGCAAATAGAAAAATTGAAATATTGCTATAAAAAATGCTTTTAAAAAGTAGAAAATAGGCTTTAAAAGCTGCTAAAAGTACTAGAAGTACTAAAAATGCTAATAAATATAATAACAATATATATAAAGCTGCTATTATTAAACGAGCTATTAATGCTAAAAAAACTAATTAATTAAAAGCTAACTTTATATTTACTAAAATAACAAAAAAAAAGCTAAAAAAGCAAGCTTTTATATATTATTAGCGTACGTAATCTTTAAAGCTTAAAAACAACAAATTAAATATTATTATTACTAATTTAAAGATTTTAGCTATTGCTACTACTAATTTTAAAACTTTTAAAACTTTTAACAGCTATATTTTTTTAAGTAATTTTATTGTTAACTTAACTAACAAGCTTTTTTTTTTTTAATAGCTGCCGAATATACTATTAATTTTTTTTTTTAACGTTAACTTTTTAAAAATAGCCCAGCTAATAATAAATAACAAAGTATTAAAAACTTTTATATATAAAAAATGTTATATTATTAATGTTTTTAACTTATATAAGCTTTTTTTTTATATTAATAAGTACTATTAAATTTAGCTTAATAAAACTAAAAACTTTATTTTAGCTTATATATGTTAATATATATTAAAAACTTTTAAAAAGCTATATACTTTTTATATTTATTATATTAAAGTTTAATTAAGCTATCGATTTAATAAATAAGCGGCTATATTTATTAAAATATTAAAATTTTTAAAATATTATTTGTTAAGCTAGCTAAATAGCAATAAAGTTGCTAAATTAATTAAAAGCTTAAAGTTTATATTTATATTTATTTTATATAATTTTAAGCTTAAAAAGCTTATAAATATAGCTTTAAATATATTTATAAATATAAAAAAGAAAGCTTTAAAAATAAATATATTATACGTTGTTTTATTATATACTTTAAAAATACTTTAGTAGCAACTTATAAATATATTAAAATTTAGTATATTTTTTAACAACTATTTAAATAGTACTATAATATATTTTATATAGTATAATAATATAATAAATATTATATATTTAAAATAATAATAATATTTGTTTATTTTAAACTTTATTAAAAATAAATAAAAATTAAAATAAAATATTATTACTACTATTATAATTAAACGTTAATGCTATAAGCTTTATTATAATATAAAACTAATATATTTTAAATAAAAAATAAATATAATAAGCATATTTAAATAATTTTCGTTATTATTTTTATTACTTTTATATTATTAAACTTATAATATTAAGCAAAAAACGCTTTTTCGAAGTATTAAAGTTAAAAATCTTTTTATACTAAAGTAAAAATCGCCGTTTTAACTGTTATTACTAATATTAATACTAATATACTAAAATTAATTTTATATATTTTATTATAAATTAATATTTTAAATAATATTACTAACAAAAAATAATAATAAGCAAAAAATATAGCTAAAGTTTATAAAGCTTATAAAATACTTTGTTTATATAATAAGCAAGCAATATTATAACTATATTAATTTTATATTAATATTTTACTATATAAAAAAGCTATATTATTATTTTATTAATAACGCTAATATATATACGTAAACTATTACTATTAAAAAAAGTAAAGCTATATATAAAATGCTACCGCTTATTTTACTAAATAAATTTTAGCAAACTTATATAGCTAAAAAAGCTAGCTTTATAAATATAAATAAGTAAAAAAAATCTATATTAAAAAGTAGCAATAATATATAATAGCTATAAAATATAGTTTTAAGCAGTATAAAGCTTCCGCAGCTATTTAAATAATATAAAAATAACGCTATAAATATAAATCTATTAAATATAAGCAACTTTTATATATATTTTAGCTTAAAGTTAATAAATATTATTATTATTGCTTAATTAAGCTATTAATAGCTTTTTTTAAATATGTTTTATAGCTATATTTATTAAAAAAGCTATATATAGTAAAGCTTTATTAGCAGCATATTAAATAACTATATATTTTTAAAACCTAGTTATATAAACATTTTTTTTAATAACTATATATTTTTAAAAGCTATAGCATATTAACTTTTTTATATATTATTTTTGTTAGCTTTATATATACCTATAAAGTTATTTAATATACTAATATAAAACTTTTTATTATTTAAAATAAATAAAAATAGCTAAAATTTACGTATTAACTTATTTAAATAGTTTATTAAGCAATATAATATAGCTTTAAAAATATTTTTAGCATTAAAAAGCAGCTTTATAATATTTAATATTAACTTATACAATATATACAAGCTATTTAATAATTAGTTTAAAAAATATAAAATGTTTAAAAGTTTATATATTAAGCTACGTTATTATATTACTTTTTTTTTAAAAATAAAAGCTAAATATAACAATATTTTATATAATAGTAAAAAAGCTAATTAATTATTTCTGCTTTAAATATTACTAGTTTTATTAATATAGCTATTATAAGCATTTAATAAATAAAGTAAATTATTTAAATTAAAATTAGTTAACGCTATTTTAAAGCAGTATTACTTTTAATATTTAGTTTTTTTAATTAACTAATATTTAAATTGCTGCTTTAACTGCTACTAAAACTTTTTTTAATCTATAATATTAAAAATAATAATAACCGAATATAAGAAGTAAGTATAATACTAAAAACAAAATATAAAAATAAAAACTAGTTTTGCTTAAAAATATTTATTAATATATATAAATTAAGCTATTGTTTAAAGTTGTAACTAATACGTATATATTTAAAGTACTTTTATATTTCGTTAATTTAATTTTTAACGTTTTTAATATAAGTATAAAAAAAAAAGCTAAAATTAATATTGTTAATAAAACTGTTAATTTTCTATTTAGCTTATTGCCGGATATATATTTTTAATATATTAAAAAAGGATTTAATAAAATTAAATTTTAATAAATATAAAAATAAATATTATAGCTTAATATTAAACTAAAATTTTAACATAGTAATAATTTTAAAAAAATAAAAACTAACGTTATTTATTACTAATACTAATTTAAGCTTTAAAAATAGGTTTATTAGTAGTACTATTTTTTTTTAAAACTATAGTTTAAAACTTTTAATAATAATTAATTTTTAATATATAAACGTTATTTTGTTTAATATACTATTTATAATAATTACTAGCAATATATTAAATTAGGTTTTTTGTTTAAAAATTTTTAAAATAAAAAAAATATAGCTTTTTAGCGTTTAACTATATTGTTAATTTATATTTTATTTATTAAAACTAAATTTATTAACAAAAACAAATATATTTAAAATATATATTACAATTTAATATAGATAATAAACCTATTTTGTTAGGTTTTATTACGCTGTTTTAATTTTTAGCTTTTTTTAAATTTAATTATATTTTTCTAAATAACAAGAAATAGTATAAACAGTAATATATATATTATACTATATAGCTAAAAACTACTATATTTTATTAAAATAGTAGTTAAAATAAATAGTTAACTTTTCGATTAATAAGTTTATAGCTTATAAAAATAGCTTTAGCACGTTATATTTATTTTAAATTTTTTAAAACTAATTAATATAGCTTTATATTTTGTACTATTTTTTTATATATTATATAATTCTTATACTATAGCTAAGCTAGTTAACAATTTTTACTGCTAATTAGTTTTTTTTAATAATTATAAATAGCATATTTAATTGTTAAAATAGCGTTAATTAGTTATTAATATTTATATTATAAAGCTTTAAATATAAAAGCTATATAATTGTTAATTTTAACGGTTATAAATTGTAAAAGCTATATAATTGTTAATTTTAGTAGCTTCGAAAGCTAGGGCTATATAATTATTGATTTTAATAGCTATAAATCGTAAGGATTATAAAAACGTTAATTATAGTAAATTTTAGTTAAATTTAAAAAAAAGCGTGTTTTTTAGGCTTAAATATATAATTTTAAGCTAAAAAATCGATTAAAAAGCAAAAATTACGTTTAAAAACAAAAAACGCTATTAGAAACAAAAAAACGCGTTTTTAAATAGATTAAAAGCTAATTAAAACGTTTACAAATAAAAAAATACAATTATCGGTGAAGTTCCAAAAATAAAGTGTGATATACACCAAAAAAATGGGTGGGGCGCGACACTTCGTTTGCAAGTGGGTGTACAGTTAGAGTTTGTAATTGTAGTTTACGCGATCTTCTTCGACCGAAATCGCATCTCAGCTAGACAGACGACACATCCTCTCCCACCCTTCAAACCCAAGCACACCATGAGCTCAACAATATGTAACAACTGCAGACTAGCGCTCCGGCGCACCCTCCGCGTCTCACGAGCTTCTCGCCAACAAACGAAATCTCAATCGACAGTAGCAGCAAGTCTAACCCGACCATCACGCACACCAGTCCCTCCAGACACCCCAACCCCCGACCTCACCTCCCTCCTCTCCCAACCAACCTGGTCCGTCCGCTCCCTCCTCCCACCAAGCTCACCCTCCTCACAACCGACCATAACCCCCAGAAGCCTCCACCACCTCCTGCGCCTCTCCGCGCTCCCGCTCCCGCAGACACCAGAAAAAGAATCGCAAATGCTCGCGACGCTATCCTCTCAACTACACTTCGTGCGCGCGATCCAGGGCGTCGACACAACCAACGTGGCGCCTTTGCGCGTGATCCGCGACGAGACAGCGACGGGTCTGCGCGAGCAGACGATCGGGCTAGCGGAGCTGCGGGAGGCGTTGGAGGCGGAAGATGTAGTCGGCCACGCGAGGCGGCCGCGTCGACGACGGATACAGAGGACAGCAGTAGGGCAGGAACCTATTTCGGGAGAGAGACGCGACGCATTCCAGGAGAAAGAGCGGATACCGAATGAGGAGGAGAATTGGGACGTACTAGGGGGCGCGACCGAGACGGCCGGTGGGCGGTACTTCGTGGTCAGGAGTGGTGGGACAGGCGCTTTGCCCAGCGAAACGGTGGGATGAAGAATTGGCGAGTTGCTGATTTCCAAGCCCGAGTTCACACAATACAGAGCCACTGCAGCTTGAGGAAGAGAGATATGTTGGCAATGGCAGAGTTTATACACCACGTCCACCTTCTGCAAGCCTCGCCGGTTATTTGCCGGGTCCTCAATACACCTATCAACCTAGATTGGTATGTGCTCTAGCAAGTAGCAATTGCTAAGAAGTCTTATTTATACACATGACAGGCCGATGCCTTCTGATACATGTAATCGGCCGTTCTGTTTCTTAACCCCTCGAGATACACCTGAGTTGCCCGTATACTATACATAACACCCGATGATTCGTTATTTCGTTACTTCGTTATTACCAACAACTCACAATGAGACCATGCAATAAACTTGTTGGGTTTCAATGACGACGAGTTCCAATAGGATGTTGCTGGTTCTCCGTACGGCTGTATTTACGACGCGGCTTGGGGTTCTCCTGTTCTGCGTACGCGTGGAAATGTTGGGCACTACCCGGGTTCGATGTCGGTTTTGCTTTGCTGTTTGATTGATTAGCCGCAAACTTATCCGTTGGCTCCCACTTCCCATTCGTTCTTTTGGTAACAGCCCGGTCTTTCTGCATCTGCTCGATCTTCGGGTCTTTCATGATGTTCCCATTCCGCTCTCCGAGCCCTGGGTTGACTGTCTCGCCTCGTCCTGGCGTACGGTTACGTTCTTGGTACGTCAGGTCCGGTCGCTTTGACATTTCTTTATAAACTTCGTTAGAGTCAACATCCTCCCAGCGAAGCTGTAGTAAAACATTGCCGATATGGTGTTGATAATCAAGATGACTGCTGACGGTGTCGCTGAGATCGACATTCTCAACTCGAGGTACTCCTTCAATAGGCTGCAACCCTGCAATACCGAAATTCCAAGCACAACTTCTATAGAGAAATCCGAGAAGGTAGTCGTTTTTAGAGTAGACGTTGATTAACCGGCCCATGATGATGCTCTTCATTGCTGTCCAAACGCGAATCTCAGACGGACAGGGCACACCAAACAAGACAACGTTCTCCACAATACCAAAGGCTCTTTTTTCAGAGAGTGAAGTTAGACAGGCATAGATGACACGGGCACCAAGTCCATAGCCGACCAGAGAAACGGAACGCTCCCCTTGGACCTTGTTTGTCAAGATCTCAGCTAGAACAAGTCCAGTCTTCTCCGCTCGAACCATCGCAACTGTCCAAGGGTTGTCTATGACCTTGCTAGCCTTTATAAGGGCTTCCGGCCAGTGAGATGTCTTTAGACTAGTGAACACTGCAGACGTCAGTGTATAGTTCTTGCGTCTACGCTGAGCTTTATCTTACCGTTTCGCCCGGCAGTGTCCTTTTTGGCAACGCTCCACGAGGTACTCTTCATCACCGTCTGTAAGGCCGTACCAACCTTTGATAGAGCCTCCAGCTCCCATCTGAGGGCGTAGACCTCGTTCGACTTGCCAAATGCCTTCCACGGGTACTGAAAGTCATTCTCTTCAGTAGTCCAGCCGCTGATTCCAATTGTAACACGCATCCGACGGTTCTCTGCCGGTATGTCTTTGGGGTCAAGGAGCTCGGATTGTGCAGAGCCCTGCATTGGTATCAAGGCGAAGTCTTGGATATCCTTCGCGTATGCATCCATCGTCTTGCCGCCCTGCCGGGCTCCGTACAGCCCAAACAGGGTTCCAACAGGGACGGTGCTGTTTGCTGAGCCGATACCACCCAATAACGTCGCTGTGACTGATGTACTGACCCCGATACCCCCGAAAACCGTTCCAATACCCGCAGCGACAAGCGGCTCAGCAAGAACGTCGGAAATTGTAGACATAGCAGAGTTAGGGTTATTATTGGAACGCCATCGCTTCGACGGCTTACCCTCCTCGGCGCGCTTCTGGGCAATCTCTTCGGCAGATATACCCTTGATAATCTGGGCCAGGGCCTGAGAGACTCGGTACTCGTCCTGCAGCAGCACATATGTCGGTACTTCCATTGCAGTTGCAAGCTTGATGAGTGCAATACGAGAGTACGTAGAATACTGATCAAGCCCCAATAACATTAGAAGCATTGTATGGAGGATCAACGCGCGTTTCTCCTTTGGGAGGTTGCAAAGTGCTGTATACATAGGCGGGTATAGCTGAATGTGCTGTGCATTAGACGCATCACCAGTCAACAGAGGCACTATCAACGGTCGTTAGCGGTTTTGCTTTATAGAAATGACGGGGTAAAAAAAAGAAAACATCAACATTTGGGGGGAATGGGAAAGGGCTAATCAAAACTCGACGTATAGTATATCTGCGGTCACCGTCGAGGAAGAACTTACCAGCCGGTCTGGCAGAACTTCCTCGCGCGGTGAAACCGACTCGTCTCGCATTACCTGGTGCTTGCTGTGGTCCCTGGCGAACAACGGTGCCACCGGTACCGCCGTTCTTAATGACAACCTCTTGCAGTCGCTTGAAGACAAGGCCGCGCCACTTTGCGAAGTGACCTAGAGCATCTCGCTTCAGCTCAGCCAAACTAGCCACCGCCAACTCAGTCTCAGTTCTCTTGGAGCTGGCCATAGCCTCTTCGGGTGATTTTGGGATTGTTAGAGTGGGCTTCGGCTTAGCTGTGTTCTGGTTGATAGGATGGAATTTCATTATCTGCAAAAGAAGCTCGCGATCATCGAAGTCGGGCTTGTCGACGGGTATGCCTATATCTCCATACTGACTGCGATACTTGTCGCTGCCCGGATTCGGCACTGAGAGAACCATCACCCTGGGAGTAGTAATACCCTCGGTAGGCTCGACTGGAGTGATTTTCATCTTGTCAAAGTTGTCCCGAACCTGCACCTGAAGTTCGTCCATGATAGCTATGACAAGAACTTGTAGTTGTTTCATCTGCTCGATACTAAGCATAGCACTCAAGTCAATCTCTGGACGCTTGAAGGGGAAGGCCTTGCTCGGTGGTGGGTGGCGCGGCATCTTTTCGGTTGGGGCCTGGCTCTCATCACCAGACGACGTGGGAGATGCAGGTGATGTGGAAGAATCCATGGAGGCATCAGAAATGGTCACAGGGACCCGAACCACCTGCATTTTAAGTTTTGGTTTCTGGCCTTGGGCAGTTGACAGTTGCAGCCAGGAGTGGGCGCAGCAATAAGGAAGGGACAGGTCGATAGTGGTCCAGTACTGGCAGGTAAGGGCGGTTTGACACCTGGGTTGCAACTGCTTCAACACAGGCAGATGCAGGCTGAAGATGTCAGAAGAGAGGGAAGGAGACAGGAGAGCGGGTTCCGGATGGTTGGGAGTAACAGCCTCAGATCTCAGATAGATTCACGGGTGTTTGTAGATGGTACCTACAGAAACAGTAACGGAAACGGGAACAAGGATAAGCAATGCCACGGTGTGCAAAACTACTTCAACAGCATGAACAGGCGGGGTCGATTAAGATCAAAATTAGACCAGTCATTGTGAGAGGTCTGTATTCAATTAATAGCTAGGTTGTGCAACAATTCCACGTTGCTGCCCGTTGTATGTCTCGGCTGCCAACTTTGCTGCCTGGATGGAAGCAGTATTTCAGTGTTGTGTGAACTTGGGTCAATATAACCAAGGTAAACGGAATCTGCTTGTTTGCAAGTTGTAAGACACATGTGCATCCATCTAACTCCAGAGGCAAGGCGTATATTATAAGTATTCTATTCCATACTCCCTGCTACTGACTAATGAGTCACACTACATATATCTCCGCGATGGTACTATTTAACTCCCTTGGCTGCTTCACATGAACCCGGCAGGTGTGCAGGTTGCTTCGATGTGTGGATAAGACTCTGGTGCACAAACAAGCAGCCCCGTTTATTACTAGTACGAGCATTACCTACCTATCATATCCATGGTTGACTATTTGATATACATGGTGGCTTAGATTTCCTAGGCACGTAGAAACAGAGTTAGAAAGGGCATCTTCCCACCTAGGGATCTCGGATCCCAGACGGTGCAAGTTGAAATAAGTCTGTTCTGTGACCATATATTCAGCATGGTCAACAATGGGATATCGCGCAAGGAAGCCAATGGATAAGACACATGCGTTGTGTCTTCCTATTGTGATTATAACTTTACAAGCAACGATTTGTGCGCAACACCCAGACTTGCATTGGCTTATTTCTCCCGAATAATCACTTCAATAAAGAGTAGACCTTCTCGAGATGCCCTCATTGAATTGACATTAGGGTATATGTACTGTTTTCTCTTTAATTTCGCAGCTTATCCTTATCTGATCCCGAAACAAATTAGCAAGAACTTATGTTTACGCAACCGTCCGCACACTGGTAAACGGAATAGGCGGTCTAGACTAAAGGTAGACCAATTATGATTCGTATACCTGTTGTAATTATGTGAACCGCTATGGGATCATATTATTGTTTCTTAACCGCCCTACTATTTATCATCAGATCAGACAATAAAACAGCATTGTAACCTCTACCCAGGTACTGATCATTATTGTTGGCATGATGAGTAACTTACAGAAGAAATAACCCACTACAATATTCCTAGCCTTTCTTCCAACGCCTCTATAACCGGAGTGCTGCTGGCTTCAAGGTTAGCTTGCTGAAGTTGTTGACTTTACGCGACCTGTCAATTAGCAGGAGTTTACCTAGGTGCGTTCAACCAGTAGCCTTATCTAGACGGGTAGCAAACTCTCCAAGTTAGACCTGCGTTCTGTAAAATTGGTTAACGTTAAAATTAGCTTTTTGTTTATGCCTGAAGAACTCAGCGAATGAGGCTGAGATTCCAATACGGAGCCTGGACAGTTATGGAGTAATTATTGCGAAGAGAAATTACTTGGCATTACTTGTACAAAGAGAGTTTCTAAAAAATACATAAGTAGCATTGCACCCTCCTCCCTTCCCTATTACTGTTTGAGATGTAGAAACGGGCGTTGTTATAAGTGGCTAGCTTCTTCGTATGGCCAATCACCAAGGATGGTCGGATCGATTGGGACCCCTGGTATAGTAGAAACCCTGGTATAAGTAGTTACTCATGCATTGAAAGGTGGGAGGCAGCGTGAGTTAGCTGCCAAGGACCCTATTCTAAAAGCGAGCTGAATGTCGTGTGACACACGTGGTGATTGCGGTCTTCGTTGATGCATATCCAAGCTCTTAATAGCGCGGGGGACTAGCAAAAGCAGGGCCCACTTATTGGCTGGTGATCCCACGTGTTTTTATGTACATATATGTATGTGTGGAAGAACCCCCCCATTTGCCACCCCTTGTCGAAGGGTATCGCTCTTATTCGCGGAGATGTGTGTAGTACTTGGATGATACTATTCATGCTTGAACTTACTGTGGTGTAGTTAGGTAGTGTAGGCACAGCACGTATAGCACGTATAGCCATGGACGGCAGTAAATTAGAAGGGGACTAAGCTGAACGGGAGCTGGGATTTTACGAATGAGGGGCTTCGGGGCTGGATGTTGTTGGAATTGCCTTTCGCCTTTTGTTAGGCTAGAACCTAGGATTTACTAATCCACTCAAAGCCTTTAGCTACTCGGCTAGCTTGCGCCGTTCAGCATCGGCTCAAAAGTACCTACCTAGTCTTGCCAATCTATACCCGTCTGGGTAGTTAAATGGGTGAAACCCACCATTGGACCTGGGAATTGAACATCTAGCTTCAATACTCTACACCACCAAGAAGGAGGAGGCTCTATCATCCCCTCCACACAAGCTCTAAGAATTCAATCACGTTGCTACCGTCGTGTGAGAGGCGTCCTTCCGCGTCTCCTCCATACTTCAACTACAAGTATTCTGCCTCAGTATCACATAGTTTTACTATCCGGACGCCGGTGAGAGCCTTGCTCAGCACAGCCGACCCGCAAACCACTCACGACCAAGCATATATGTACTGGGGATAAAACAGGCTGCGAGACTGAGGTGAGTCGCATTGGGAGCAATGCTCTGAGCAGACCAATCTGAAAAAGCTGTACTGAGTATATATGTTTGCCTTTAGTTTGGATACTGCCGACCGCATCGCATCATTTCGCGCCTTATCGTGTCGTGTCGCATCGCATCTCCTCCCCTCAATCCGTCCGGTCGCTAGAACGAATCCCTACGAGTCCCTGCCTTCCGATTTTCGCTTTAGTCCTACCGCTTCCTGGGATCTGACTTCGTATTATCCGATACTACATCGATCTTATGCCTATTGCGTCCCGTACGCGATCGGCAGAGCCCCTGAATTGCTGCAGCTGCGCCGCTTTTCTTCGGGATAGTTGTATAACTACCCCTCAAAGCAAGCATTGCATCTACGCGATGCGCGACGAACAACAGCCTCATCATCTCTAGGCGGCATACAGATGTGACATCGAGAGTCGTGCTACGATACAATTGTTGACGCCTTGCTTTTGCCACCAACGCCTGACTAGGTATATTACGTGGTGATTTTGCCTCGGCGGCTGCCTATCTTACTATCCTTCTACTTGATCGGTTTCTTGTCGATAATATCCGGTGCATGCGACGCCTCTCCATAACTGCCATGAATACTTACTCGTTCATCGAGTAGTTCCCTATACCAAGTCGCTTTTTACTTAAGACACGAGTGGTCGGGGACCATACTACTGATTCCTTATATCTAGGTGGCTTGGTAACTGACAGGCGAGCCTGGTCTTACCCCAGCCCACCGACACGATGGAGAATTCTAGCTTCAGCATCGCCGTTATTGGCGCTGACGGAGTGGGAAAATCTCAGTTTATACGATCGGCCATGTCTCTACCTCCTCCTCCCAAGTCCATACTCCCTCTGCCCGATCCGAAACCCGTGACAGCGCGTATTGGTGTTGAAAATGTATCCTGTGCAGTCACGCTGTTTGAGTTGGATCTCCAGTATTTTGAGTCCGAATTATTCGATGCTCAATATCGTCAGGTCGAGTGGCCTAAGCAAATGAATGGTACTATCCTGCCTCCCGTCCGCGGTGTACTGTTTCTCTACGATGTGATGGACAAAAAGAGTATTCGTTACTTACCTCAGACCCTCGGTGAGTTGTACCATCAATTTCTGTGTGATGATTCTGAAACCCAGTACCCCTCTTCCTGCCACTATTGGACGACGCTAAAGGTAAATAGCTGCTCTCGCGAACTCGTCGCTCCCAGTTGTTCTTGTGGCTACCAAATGTGACAATCCGGAATCCTCTTGGGATGTCGACGTCGAGACTGTCGCCGCGGCTCACAAGTCATGCATTGGGA
Source organism: Xylaria sp. 218_066 (assembly GCA_019843955.1). Classification (NCBI taxonomy): domain Eukaryota; kingdom Fungi; phylum Ascomycota; class Sordariomycetes; order Xylariales; family Xylariaceae; genus Xylaria; species Xylaria sp. 218_066. The sequence goes on along the minus strand of JADKYC010000119.1, from coordinate 73,613 downwards.
ATTTCCAAACTTCTGCCGAAAAACCACAGAAGGCGCGGAAGGCGTTATCCACATTACTACAGGCCATGATCTTTGGAATTCAGGGTAAGCGTATTCCTAGAAGTCTTATTTTGCAACCATGAACTACAACTACGATGTCTTCTCGACGTCTTTTCTCCCGTACTCCCCCATGTTCAAACCAGTTTTGATGCTAAGGTGTGGTCTAGAATACGAGAACTCGGAAGGGACAGGCCTCAGGCGGCGAGCGACTTCCGAGGTGGCTCACCTCGATCCCCCATTAGAGCCATTATCTCGCCCTATTAGCGAGCATAGTAGGCATAGTCGGGCGAGTTCTGACATGTCGTTGCTGCGAGGTTTTCTTACTTCTCAAGAATACAACGATCACCGGCAATTGAGGAACCCGCGAGGGGATCTCTTAGGTGGACAAATCCCAGATGAATACGAATCTGCGCAAACCGTTCACAGCATGCTTCGCAATTCTGGTGTTCGACTAGATCGAGCTCAGAATATATATGTAGAGGTCGAGGACTCTGACGCGGAGTCTCGAAGATATTCAGATGATATACCTCTTCTGCAGCGGGGTGATGAAGCTTACTTTGACCGATCTCCGAAGAAACCTGGATTGACCTTCGATGAACTAGTTGATCGTTTGCTGGCCCCAAAGTTTTCTAAAGCAGATCAAAACTTCGGGGGGGTATTCTTGTGTTTATATCGCAAGTTTGCTACACCCGGGGAATTGTTTTCTGCCATCTTGACACGACTGGACCGACTCAAAGATGACAGATCGATCCATTACCTTACAAAAACAACTACACAGCTGCGAACGATCGAGGTAGTCGCTAAGTGGGTCGCAACCTATCCCAACGACTTTGCGCGGCCTGCGGTTAAACAAAGGTTGGATGACTTCATCACACATTTGTCAGCCGAGCCAATATTTTCGGCTGCTGCGTTACAAATGCGAAAGACCATAGAAGAGAACGTGCTTGAGGACGATGATACTGGCTGGAAGAAACCCGAAGTCGAAGACACTGAAGCGGACAGCGAGTTCTCAGCAAACGCGAGCGATCTCCATGATAGCTTAAGTAGTCTGGGTCTCAGTAACCTGATTGACCATCGCCCGTCCGCCAGCTCTCATGCTTCAAGTTCAATGGGACCCAACACGAAGACTCATTCTTTTCAATTCCACGTATATGAAGATTACGAGCGCGAGGCGGCCACAATGACGCCCTCGTACACGCTGCCTCTCACAAAGTTTCGGTACCACATCTTCATGGATATGGCAAATGACGACATTGCGGACGAGATGACGCGGATTGACTGGGTCATGTTCTCGTCAATTCGTATACGTGATCTCGTGCGACATGTCAGCCTATCAGCCGAGCAGAAAGAAAAATGCAAGGCGATGCGAAATGTCAACCGTATGATCTCTCATTTCAATCACATCGCAACCTGGGTGTCAAATATGGTCTTGATGCGGGACAAAGCAAAGCATCGGGCGCAAATGCTCGAAAAATTCATGCATATTGCGTTGAAGTTGAGACAGTTGAACAATTATAACGGCTTAGCTGCCGTGCTCGCTGGTATCAATGGAACTTCGATTCTTCGGCTTTCTCAGACGCGAAATCTGGTTCCGGCCGATGTGCAGAAACGGTTCGCTCGGCTCGTGCTTTTGATGGGCACGCAGAAAGGTTACTTTGCCTATCGGTTGGCATGGGAGAATTCCCCTTTGCCACGTATTCCGTTCATTCCTCTGCACCGCAAGGATCTTGTGTCTGCAGAGGAGGGCAGCATCACATTTGTCGGACCGCAGGGGGACCGACTGAATTGGAAAAAGTTCGAGGTTCTGGGGGAAGTCATTTTGCCCATCATGAAGAGTCAGAGTACTCCATACCCCAACCTGTCTAGGCACGACGAGGCCAGAGAGCTTATCTTGGACTGCTTGATGCCAACAGATGAAGAAGTAAGAGAGCTATACCCAAACACTATTTGAGCTCAAGAGCTGCGAGGCTAACATTGAACGGCAGGATATTTACCAACGGAGTGTCCAAGTGGAGAGCACGTCGGGCATTGCAGTTGACCCAAACAAGAAAAAGTTTCCGTGGTTTGCCAACAAAGCTTGATAACACCACTACTCAGGGTGATTATATCATGCTCATTATTCGGGGAATTATTGGCGTTTGGTATTTGGCAAAGCGAAATTTGACAAGGCGACATAGAATATTAGCGAAACTTATGTGGCGGGATTTTTTGGGCTACCTAATTTACGATCATTGTCTTATCCAGGTGGATAAAGATAGATTTCTCATGGGATATTAAGTGCTTGATGCTACGTACTTGTATGTGCTTACTTAGACGACGTCTGTTTACTTAGTATTGTGTATAGGTAGGTTACTAGGGTCGGTAGGTACCGGTAGACACTCGCAGGGGGGAGATGTGGAAATTCACATGCAGAATGACCGATCACCATCAAAAACACGATACGTCCGCGCTCCGAAAAGGCGGCGAAGCATGGTTGTTATTCATCCAGCTAAGCTGCTTTCATCGTCGAGAACCCCATACGAGTCTAGTAGTTTAAATCTAGACCGACAGGACCGTTGGTAGCGCAATTTTTCGAGTCGAGATTGATTGGCTGGGAGCAAGGGTGTAACCAATGATAAGAACGGTAGCTACCCAAAGGGTAGTGACGTCACGGCGGGGCGGTAGATAACCGCTCTCCCCTCACTGCCATGTCACGCCCATGTCAGACCGTTACTTGCGCTTGCGACGGGAGAGGAGCTATCGTCCGGTCAGTATGTATAGTATATACATGTAGTATGGTGGTATGCACTACTCAGGCACACCAGTATCCCACAGCGGCTTGCCTGAAACAGGTATCGCCCGCGGGAGAGGTGCTGTTGTGCCTGATTTTCAATTTGCATTAGATAGAACTACCTGCCGGCTGGGCATGTAGCTAATCACTTCACTACCACCTTTACGCGAGCTCTCTGTTACCACCCTCCACGGTCAGTTAGCTACCTGCGCAGAGTTTTCGCTGTTTTCGCCTTGTTGTTTTGTTTACAGCAGAAACCCCAAGACAATCATTCAAGATGGTTGTGGTGGATAACTACGAGTACATGACCGAGGAGGAGAAGCGTCTTGAGGAGGACCGCAATCGCACCAAGTATTGGAAACAATGGGGTTCCTATGTTTCTGAGCGCCAATGGGCAACAGGTAGAATTGCAGAAGCGCAACCGATAATGACACCGATTCTGACACATGGCGACTAGTGCGAGAGGACTACAGCGCAGATGGCGACGCTTGGAGTCGTGAGTCGACTTCCCTTCCCGGTACCGTCACATCTTCGGGTCAACTGATTCTTGGCTACCTACAGACTTCACCCACGACCATGCTAGGTCTCGAGCCTTTCGCTGGGGCGAGGACGGCATTGCTGGCGTATCCGATACACACGGTCTACAGAACATTGCCTTTGCGTTTTGGAATGAGGAAGAGTCAGTTGAAATTGTAAAATAGCTCAATGGAAACCGACCGCTAATGACCAGCCAGCCCCTTCCTGAAAGAGCGTCTATTCGGTCTGTCAAATCCGCAGGGAAATCATGGCGAAAGTATCAAGGAAGCTCACTTCCACCTGGACAATACTCCTGTAAGCATAGGCTTGAGCATTGGATCGATAATCCCGAATAAAAGCTAATACTGAGTTTGCAGACGGTACGAACACAACAACCCCTCCCCTCCGCCTCTTAGCACGGCCGACAGAAAAGACTTACATCTGCTATAGCATTCCTACATGAAGTATCTTTACAAATATCCGCAAAAGGCTTTTCCCTACGAGGATCTCCTCAAAGAAAATGCGCGCCGCGGGAAAACGGACAAGGAGTATCAAATTATTGACACCGGCATATTTCAAGACGATCGATATTGGGATATCGTGATCGAGACTGCCAAGGAAGGCGATGATCCTCAAGAGCTACTCTTCCGTGTGACTGCCTGGAACAGAGGACCTGATCCTGCGCCGCTGCATATCATTCCCCATGTCTGGTTTCGGAACACCTGGGCTTGGGGTCGCGAACCCGAGGACAAAAAACCGTCAGTATCAGAGGTCTCTGAAAACCTAGCACGTTCAAAACATCATAAGTTGGGAGACCGATACATTTTGTTGTCACCTTCGCCTGGTGTCGGACCAAGCGGCGAAGATGTGCAGCCGGAGCTGATGTTTACCGATAACGATACGAACGTTGAGCTTCTTTACGGGCAGAAGAACAAGACACCGTATGTCAAGGACGCGTTTCATCGATATATCGTCAACGGCGAGAAGGAAGCCGTGAACCCCGCTAAAACGGGAACCAAGTGTGCTGCTTGGTTTTCATTCAACGAGTCGGGTGGCGTTGCCCCGGGAGAGTGCGCAGGTGCGTAAAAAGAATTTAAAGTGTGTTCAACTCCAAGCTAGCTAACTCTGGTCGTAGTCGTTCGTTTCAGGTTATCCAAAAGGGAGGAAACTTACCTTGACGAAGAGGTGTTCGACGATATAATCGAAAAAAGGAAGGAGGAAGCCGATGACTTCTATTATCGTATAAGCCCCCTACCCATGTCGGAAGACCTTCGAAGTATCCAGCGCCAGTATGTACTCCTGAGTCTTTCCCCCCATTCTAATTCCAACTTCTCCTTTTTGGTGCTCGTGATGGGCCTCATTTTGAGTCCGGGTTTATCAAGGTAGTCTCTAACAGCTGAATTACGCAGAGCTTTCGCAGGTATGATGTGGTGTAAGCAGTACTACCAATTCATCTGGGACCAATGGGCCATGGGTGACCCGTCTCAACCACCACCTCCTCCAGAAAGGAAAGCAGTGAGAAATTCTCAATGGAAACATCTTCATATTGATGATATCTTGTCTATGCCTGATTCCTGGGAATATCCCTTCTTTGCCGCCTGGGACTCTGCTTTCCATTGTATCCCTCTTGCGATGATTGACCCAGAGTTCGCAAAGAAGCAGATTGATCTCTTCACGAGAGAATGGTATTGCCACCCCAATGGCCAGCTTCCAGCGTATGTGAACCCAATCTGCTAGCTTAGCTTTGCAAGCCACTAACCGTACTCAGGTATGAATGGAACTTCGGTGACGTGAACCCTCCGGTTCATGCCTGGGCGACTTTCCGTGTGTTTAAAATCGAACGCAAAATTTACGGTAGACAGGACCTCGATTTCCTCGAGAGAGTCTTCCAAAAATTACTACTGAACTTCACCTGGTGGGTTAACCGGAAGGACAAGGATGGCAAAAATGTTTTTGAGGGCGGTTTCCTCGGATTGGATAATATTGGACTATTCAATCGTTCTGAGCCTCTGCCTACAGGCGGTGTCCTCGAACAAGCTGACAGTACGGGATGGATGGCGTTCTACTGTCTTTCCATGTTGAACATAGCTCTTGAGCTGGCCAAACATAGAAGAACATATGAGGACATTGCCTCTAAATTCTTCGAGCATTTCATCTTCATAAGCGATGCCATGACTTTCAAAGCTGGTAAAGATGAGAAGTCATTATGGAATGAGGAGGATGGTTTCTACTACGATGCGATCTCTTGGGGCGGCCCCTGGATTCAGCAGCTGCCAGTTCGATCACTCGTCGGGCTAATTCCTCTGTACGCGACCATGACACTAGAACCGGAGCTGATCAACAAGCTCCCATCTTTCAAGAAGCGAGTGGATTGGTTCATCGAGAATCGATGCGATATAGCTGAGAGGAATATGGCCAGCATCCAGAAGAGGGGCAAGGGAGACCGTATCTTGCTGGCTATGGTTAGTAAAGATCGACTGGAGAAGATTCTCAAGCGAATGCTTGATGAAAATGAATTCTTTAGCGATCATGGTATTCGATCCTTATCTAGATACCATAAAGACCATCCGTTCTCCATGGACGTCAACGGTCAAAAGTTCACCGTTGGATACGTACCGGGAGATTCAGACAGTGGTCTATTTGGAGGAAACAGCAATTGGAGAGGTCCAATCTGGCTCTGCGTTAATTTCTTGTTGGTAGAAGCGCTTCAACGCTTCTTCCTTTTCTATGGACCTGGGTTTAAGGTGGAGTGTCCCACCGGGTCTGGCGATTATATGCATCTCGGTCACGTATCGGAAGAGATACAGCACCGCTTGCAGCATATGTTCGCCCGCAGCGACGATGGCCGTCGTAGCATCAACGCCGGAAGCGACTTGCTCGACTTCGACCCTCTCTGGAGGGACAACCTCTGGTTCTACGAGTTCTTCGACGGCGACACTGGCCGTGGTCTTGGAGCATCCCATCAGTGTGGCTGGACGGGTCTGATCGCTCGCATGATCCACGACACAGGGTAAGTCTAACTCCCAATAGCATTTTAACGGAATACTGACCCGAAATTAGAATCAGTTGTCGTCTACCCCAGACACCGCGAACGCCATCTGTGGGCATGGCGCACTACTTTGACGACACCCTGCATCGACACATCCACCTCAACAAACACAAGCCGTCAAAGCCGCACATGCGCCGGTCGTCCACGGCCCGCTCCATCGGCGCACGAAGTGATTTCGACCTTGACCACTCGGTCAACGGTGAAGAATTCGAGGCCCGTAGCGTCTTGCCCGACGATCCGGAGCGCGAGGCTCAGCGTAAGGAAGCTGATGCTCATCTGCATCAGTATATCTCGGATGAGCTCCAGCGCGTTATCGACGGCGACGATGATGATAATCGGGGTCTTGATAGGGATGAGTACGAGGCGCATGCGTAGATGCGTGGTCTGGTATGATTCTCTTAGATGGGACGATACTTACGGACGGCCTTGAGGTAGAGAGTTATGAATTAGAGAAAATTATGAGTCGGCTATTAAATTGGTATTGTTAGAAGGCATGAGTATAGAGCATTGGATATAATAGAAATGCTTAATTAGAACTCGAGGTGCTGATGTGCTTGTTATGTGATTCTAGTCCGTTGAATGGGCGTGAATGTTTAGACTTAGTACAGTATTCGTGTTCGTGACTAGTTAGTAATTACCTCGTCAAAAGAAGTTGAGTTCCCGGCTAGGATTTGGCGTACATATAACAGGGAGAGTCACTCCAATTTGGACAGCGCTAATGTGCTTCGAATCCATATTCTATACAAGTGTAGAGATTCAAGCACTTTTGCTATTTTTAGAGTTTCATGGAAAACTCCTTGTATTGGTCATAGGTTCTCTCGTTTGAATTACATGTGGATCAACCCATGTTATCTTGCAATGGTGACATTAACGATAATCATCTGCGAGATTTCCTCTCGGCGAGATCTAATATCTATCCGTACCTAATCCAGATACCCATGCTTGGGTAAATATATCTGATAATGGATATCGAATTCCGAAGGCTAGAACCACCTCAGAAAACATTGTAGGAGGAAATATGTGTCGTTATGGGTACAGTAATTATATTCTTCACACAAAGGAAAGGATGCCGCTAGATCTGGAGACGAATGCAACCTCTCTATTTTGACGCTGCTATACACACAACGGCATCTCCTCCCCGCGCTAAGGGGGAGCTACCGGGTTTGGGGGAAACGGATCCCCGTCCGCAACATAGCCGCAGTTTCTACCGCCTTTGCCTCGCCTCACTTAAAACCTGAACAGGGGGGTAATAATGGATAGTTGATTATTTTACAGGGTGTCCGTGAGGAGCTTGTTCATTTTGGCGATCTTGGAGGACACGGACAGGTCGATTGTGCGGTCGCCGATCTCGACAACGAGACCACCGAGGATATCAGGGTTCACCTCGTTCGTCACCTTTAGCTTCTTGCCCTGGCCGACGTACTGGGACTTGGCGACGGCATTCTCGAGACGGGAGAGGGTCTTGTTGTCGAGTTGCTACATTGGTTCATTAGCTTGCATCCTTCCGGTAATCGCTGGCATATAATGGGTGTCCGGTAAGTAGCATACCTGGGCAGATGTGACAACCATCTCAATCTCGCCGCGGGAGGCGCTGATGAGCTGGCCAAACTTGTCGCAAACATCCTTCAACAGGCCCAAACGGTTGTTCTCGGCGAGGGTTGCTAGGAAGTTCTTGACGGTCTCGTTGGAACCAGCAGCGCCGATGCTCTTCTGGAGCTCGGCCAGAATGGCGCTCTTGTCACCTTCGCTCAGGGTCGGTGTCGCTAGGATGGAGGCAAGCTTAGCATCCTTAACGTACAGATCGCCGAGGGCGTTCAGTGCCTTTGCGGTCGGGTCGAGGGTCGATGTCTTAACGGCGGCCGTGTACTAAATAACTCATGCGTTAGCCCAAAGGCTTCGCTCTCCCACAAGCCAAGAGCTGTGTTCCAATTGATCGAATGGTGAACTGAGAGTTTCCGCCGGCACAATTGAGCTGCGACAACGGGTGTCGATGGAGGTATCGTACCAGAGCAGTGGCGTAGGTGCCATCGAGACCGAAGACAGAGACTGGGGGCTTGACGTCTTGAGCAGCAGCGGCGGCGGCGTAGCAGCGCACAGAGGACTGGGCAAATGTCCGTTGGGGAGCCGCAGCTCGGAGAGATCGGAGTGCCTGTCGGGACAGCATGGCGGAGGTGGGAGGGCGGGTTGATGGTGGAATTGAAGGGGTTATTGGTTGTCGTTGCTCGTCTGAGGCTCGTTTCTCACAAAAGGTTGCAAGAATCAACCAACAAGCCGGGTCCAATCGGGGAGTGTGGCTTGGGCGGTTGCGTATCAGCCACAGCTACACGCTAAGGTTCTGAATTGAGTTCGGCTACGCCACATTTTTGGGGGTCGCGTAGAGGTATTGCTCCAGCGTACTTAATGACCTGATCCAGAATGCGCCCGACACCTGAGTTTTCATTTTGTCTCTGCCCAACTCTAAAGTTGTTTTGTTACCTGTCAACACCAAAGTTTTGAGGTTTCAAGCAACGACGTCAAGCTCGACGTACAAGAGCCTTGCCTGCTGTTTATTTCTCGTCAACTAAGTCTCTTGCCCAAGGCGTGAGAGAATCAGCAGCTGTTTCTGAAAGAAAAGGCCCTTTTTTCCTTTACAGAAGACGGGTTGTCTCTGATTATACCCTTTTACGGCCCAGAGCGCGCGACAATTGTCCCAGCGCCCATTGTCCTCAGCTCTAGAGAAACCCCCATCGGGGAAGCTCAACATCCATCAACCGTTGGAAGACTTGTTGCTGTGACATCTGTTTTTCTTAACGTCCATCTTCCAGTGCAGTAAGGCTACGCCTACGGTATTGGTCGAGTTCTGCCGACGTCCAAGGATCTATCCAACCATTGGCCAAAGCACGCATTCATCCACACATGATGCCGTAGCTGTTCGTTCCAGTGTAGCTCGCAGTTTTTTTCTTCTCTGTTTTCCTTCTCTTTATACCTACAGGTATATCACTCGCAACAAGTCCGTTTCTAGCATGGTAAGACTAGAATTACTATCGTGATGACCAGGGAAAAAAAGAAAGCGCCCGCGCCGGCGCACGGCGTTGCTGCCGCCGCTAGACGTGCCAAGATGGAGAGAGCCTTGCAATATTCCGATCCTGTTTGGCGCAATCTGAACCCCTTGAAGGCACCCCCCAAGATGAAGCATAAGTCCTACTTTGAAGCAGTCGAAAATTCAGACAAGAAAAAGAAACTGGAATTCGAGGTATATAGTTATTTACAGTCAGGGTAGACGTTGAATTATCAGCGAAATGCTTACCAGCTACAGATCACCACCGATCGTGAGCCACCCCCGGGCTTTGAGTTCATCCCCACCGGACATCCCGAGTTATCGCAAGAATGCAAAGAGCAGTCACGCAATAGAGATGCCATGTTCTTCATTGTCTCTGTGAGAATTCTACACTTGTATCTCTGACTTGAAAGGTGCTGACCGTACCGTCCAGAACTCAAAGGACACACTTAAGCTCGATCATCATATGAATCGCTTAGGATATCATTTCCGATCTTCCATTGTAGAAGAAGCGCGCAAGGTTCTCAATGAGCAAGGTCACCATGAACAAGCAGCCTATGTGCACGAACCTGGAAAACCGGAACCCATACCGAACTCACAGAGGGAAATAGATCTTGAGGCTGATGCCGTCCTCAGAGACCTATTCCCGAGAATACCAAATACTGACCGACAAGAAATAATCGATCATGCCTTTAAGAAAGTATGCATCTAACACCATTTTTAGCTCGTTCGTCCGAGATACTGACCTACTCACCCTGATATAGGACGGCAAGTTCAACGGTGAAATCAAAGTTGGTATGGCCAAGGATATAACATTGGCGCGCCGAGTCCAACTTGCGGCTCTTGCTCACATAAGACATACTCACACACGTTATGATGAACTACTCAGAGAATCCGATTGGGCTAATGCCCGGAAAGCTGTAGAAAAGCCATGCTTGGATATCATCGTCAAGTGGCGAGGAGATGAAGAGACCGGCCGTGATCAGCTCGATGAGATTCTTCGAGAAGTTATTGAAATTTCTGACTCTGAAAGTGAATCCGAGGATGAAGGAAGTAATGCAGAAAATGTGCGCATTCGTGTCCCTAGGACAAGATCGGTGGCGGCATCGATATCCAATAGGGCAGTGTCGCGACTGTCCCGTATTCATCGCCACCAAATTGATGTGGACAGCCGGACAAGTAGTCCTGCTCATGCAAGTCCCCTCACACCAACCAGGCTGCGCGATCTTTCGAAAGCCGAAAGAAGAACTGCTCGCAAGACGCAGCAACGATTCAAGCGATATGCTGCTGCTGCTGAAGCTCTCGCCAGCTCTTCTAACCAAAACGGCCAAGGGAGTATGCCCGAATTTGTAGCTACGCCCATCGAGGTAGTTAGACGCCAAGGTTCAGCTCATCCAGTAAACACCTACCGCACAACTCCAAGCGCCGTCGCGCATGAAACGTACACTCCGAGAAATTCCTATGGACATTCCGAAATCCAGAGGAGAACTTTTCCTCATCCCGACGGCGTGAATCATGACAGAATGACGGGAATATATTATATACCCACGGACTCTCGCGTACATGGTGGTACAGAGCAATTCATTCGCGTCCCAGATTCTCAGCGACCCAAAGTTGGGCCATATTCAGCAAACCATAGTTACCCCCTTCCCGCGCCTCCTTTATCGCCAGTAAGGTTAGGTTTGCAGGACATGCTACTGCCATCTATTGAACCTAGGTCACCTGACGGTGCACGGGTCTTACCGGACGTAGCCCACAGAATGCATCACGAAGGCCAGCAATCTACAACGGAAGCTCCCTGGATGATTTCTCGTGCCGTTGTTGAGCCTGCCGTGCCTGCGTATCGTCCCCAATCTCCAGGTGTTATAGCCACAAATGATGAAGTCGCTGCAAAGCGTCGCCGCGTTACAGCTCACTTCCCTGAGAATTCCCAAGGATCTCCCAATTCCTATGTGCGTGTGGCTCCTCCAAACCAGGATAATGTTTTACATCGCCCTCGAGTCGAATATTCTGCAGACGGCCGACCCCAACCCTCGAGGGTTCCGGAGCGTGTTGTGTATCAAGATGCTGCGTGGGCAACATCTAACCAGGAAGTTCGAGTAGTTCGACCTGGGGATAGCTCTAATATGCAACACGTCTATCCGATTCCTGTAACTGGGGATGGTCGATCCCCGATGGTTTCGAGGGCCCCAGATCGCGTTGCATACCCGAATCATCCGCGGGTGTCTGCTCACCAGGAATATCCAATTAATCGGATTGAAGCTCCTCTTAGGTCGAGAGCTAATCCTATTATCATTGACGGGGATAGCGCCTACGAACCCCGTCGTGTTATCGAAGTACGAGGGTCTCCTGCTCATCAAATTTACAGAGCAGCTTCTCCCAGAGGAAGAGCCGTTCGCAGTCCACATGTCCCGAGCGAGCCTCGCGTCCGAGACCTCTCGAGAGTGGTCTATATTGATGAATCTACTGACCGCTTGAGAGGCGAGCCGAGCATCCGTCATCACTCGGCTCATCAATTTCAATCAGGAAAACCTGTCTATTATGAGATTTCCCGTCCCATATCCCCTGCTACGTCGCTGCATCCTTACCCTCACCCCCAACCTCGTATCCTCGACCGATCGACGCAGTATACTATTCCCCACGACGGGGATGTTGCTCGAGCCAACGAAGTAGAGCGAATTCCGCCATCTCAGCCCGGGCCTGCGCCCCGGGACGTTCAAGTGCCATTCCCAGGGGCACCGAGACCTGAAAGGTAAGAATGTTGTGTGCATGACATTGGCTCTAAATATCCATTGGGGTTATGTTCGCTAACTTTTGCTATAGATTTGCAGAACCCCATCATCGACCACACCCTGATGTCGGTATTGCGCGGGAAGCAATACCGCCACAAGCTAGAGATAACGTCGTCTACAGGGAGATTAGGCCTGGTGTTACTGCGTCTCCAGGCGTGGAATACGACCGAGCACCTCAAAGACCATTCCCTGTCAACCCAGCCCCAAGCAGTTACGTCGAGATTCGCGGTCCGCCCGCACATCGGCGTATACCCGACCAACGTGATATGATATATGTGGAGTGAAAAAATAGCTGATCACGATTTTACGTATCAGAAAACAAAGAGGTTTTCCTTGTACAGCTGCCTATGAGAGAGGCGTATAGACATTTACGATGAGTTTGCGAGACGAAACGATAGAAAGGCCCTGGCGTTTATGGTTCTCCACAAGCATGAAACGGATTGTTTCCTGGAATTGGCCACTTTCCCAAGATACCCCAGTGTTTGGCACAGTCATGCATTCTTTGTCTGGAGTATATCAATGCATCAATCGGTGTTCTTAGGTGTTTCGGAAAGGCGAGCATGAGAAGCACATCTTTTATGAGGGAGGACGGATTGTTCTGACAAGGAATGTATGAATGGACAAGTAGCTTTGTCAGCTTTGATGTCTCTATCCTGTTTGGTGCTGTATATACTAGCCATGAGAGAGAATCAAGAGTACCCTCGCGGGGGCACTACCTATTGCATAACCAACATATCTCGCCACACCAACACGGCAGAAGGAAATCATAAAATATTATTGAACCTAGCTTAATCCATTGTGACGAGTCATCTCGACTTCTATATTTGTTGTGTATGCTGTATATGATTAATCGGCGCTCTCAGGAGGCCTATATGCTGATAACGTAACCAAGATTTATGTGAGCGCCGCCCCTTTGACCCAACCTATATGTATGTATGTCTTACTTCGCACTACATGATTAAGAGTAAACCGAATCCATATGTTTCATTATGATGCAAGCATCGCTTGTCTTTCTGGCCGTCTTGCCGGCTTGTTCTGCTGTTTCCGCTCCGCTGTTGCAATTTCGGGGAGGGAAGGCGTCGTGTTGGGGACGGCGGGTAAGGGTCCGGGCCCGTTGGTCTCGCGCTCGAGGGCGGCCAGTTCGTCCTCGACTTCCTCTTCGTCCTGGTTTGTGATGCGCTCGCCGAGCATATCGCTGACTTCCTGTATGAGGCCCGTGGTTAGTGGAATTTTATCCTGATGATTCAGAGAGATAGAGGGGCCGTTGACAGGAGAGGATGTATTCTCTTTACCTTCTGATAGGCAATGGCATCGGCCGTCTCGCCCATGAGCTTCTCGACGTGCTCGATGCCGCCCATCTCGGCGTGGATCTCCTTGAGCACGGCGGTGCCCTGCTGCAGGCCGAAGACGATGTCCTTCTGGATGAGGGCGAACTCGACGTTGCGCATCAGCTGCTCCAGCTGGGCGAGCTGGGCGTCCGTCTTGGACAGGAGCTGCTCCTGGTACTTCTTGCGCCGCAGCGCGAGCAGGGCCCGCTTCCTGTCCCCCGCCGCCAGCATCTGCCGCGCGATGTCCGTCTCCTTGTCCGTCAGGATGGTGATGCGGCGCTGGTACTGGTGCAGCTTGTCGCGCTGGTTCTTCAGGTCGAGGATCGCCCTGGGTTTCGTCGGGGGATTGGTCAGCTGGGGGTTCCGTTACGACAGCGGAGAGAGAGGGAGAGAGAGGACAGATAAACGAACTTGTCCTGGGCTGTGACGCGGCTTGGGGTGTTGCCCATATTGGCTTTCTTGGCTGTTCGTCGTGTCGGGGATTGAGTTTCGCTGGCTTCGTTCTCTCTTTCTCGCCTGGCCCTAGAATCCGTTGCGGACTCCCGCCGGGCGCATGGTCCAGGACGAACCCCTCCTCTCTTTCTAAGGTTTCAATCGACGCTTAATCGACGTTTTTAGCCTTTGGATCTATGGGTGAACAGGAATAGATCTTTTTCTCTCTCTCTTACTATATCGTCGTCCGTCAACGCTCTTGTGTCGTCAGGGGTCTCGTGAGTGGCTGTCGGCGTCCTAGGCTCGCGGTGGATCTGCTTGTATGTGGTTGTCGTTCCATTGCATGATGGTGCTAGGGTTCCCGGCTCCCTAAACTTAAGTAAAAATGGGTCAAACCTAACGTGGACCTCGGGAGCTTGTAGCTAGATTTACGTCATCAAACCCTTTAGTGGGATTTAGACATTTATGTACCGGTATAACTTATGCAATGGGAAACCGTTCTCCAATTTAAAACCACCACGTGCCGCCGTATAACACTATCAATATTGGAATGAAGATGCCTTTCGGTTGGAATTATTCTGGCATTGCGCACGTTGGAAGGTACATTGGACACATTTATAATACTGCCCCTCACAGTTGTAGCATCTATCTGCTCCCAACGCGCCTTAGAATGGTACGAGATTCTAAGATGGCGCTGACGCATATATCTGGGCCTCCATCACGGTCCAGAAACCAATATTAGCACTGTTACCTAACTCGCTACATGATTCACATGATGCATGTGGTTGCCCTGTGTACAAGCGCTGCGACAACCCGACGGGACGGGACCTAATGTGCGAGATTACTGTACAAACCATCGATCGGGAGATACGTCGCACACGCACTGTGCATACGTTTTACATGTGCAATGTTCAGGACTGCTCCTGTGAACGTTGCGTAAAGTCTCTTTTCCGTGATTCATGATTCTGTGAGATATACTTTTATGTGTTTGAGCCGATTGCGGAAATGCAAAGTGAAGGGAATAGATCGAGTGCTGACTGATAATTGCAATGGAGCTGACGTGGAGAGCTCAGTCGAAGATGGGACATGTCCTGGATTTGATTTCAAGACTGGAAGAGTTGTCATCATGGACTGCTTGACCAAGTACAGTCTTACACCAGAGGTTGGTACCGTCTGCCGTCCCAGACAAAGCAGCAGCGACTAGCATAGATCATATCATTGTAGATTGTAGGTGAGATTCGTAGGCAAGGCATTGCGTGAGACATTGTGCTCGTATTTGCGAGGGGCGGCTTAGAGGCAAGGGAAGAGAGAACATGGCGCCCTGCCACCAGATGACCTGCGTGTCACAGTCGTTCAGAACTTCCGGTCAAACCTCGAGGCCCCTTTTATATATGATATCGAATGGTAGACGGTGGAAAGGGCGTGGTATGACAACTAGAGGGAAGAGCTTATCCAGAAGAGACATCAAGTCCGCCTCCTGTTTTCGGCGGCAGAGACGTGGTAGAAAAGCATCAGTGACCAAATTCCCCGTAGACATTCATGGCATGAATATCCACAGGACCCCAAATGAGGTCGTCCCATCAGTACTTGACCTGGGATGTCTTCAGTCATACATACCCAAGTAGGTAAGGTTACTTGCTGCAGGGACGTGACGGCCCCGCATTCGGCGCTGGAGCCCTAATGTCATAGTGGGACCAACCCCCGAGGCGGCGAGCGGCAATCGGCGGCCCATTGGAGGGGCACTTTTTTCGGCTCTGGTGACCTACAATCATTGCCTCCGGCTCTGGTGACTCAATTTTTTCTCGCCTAAATTCAAAACTTCTTTTACCTTACCCAGTCCCATCCCGCCCCAAGCTCGTTTTCTATTCTTCTTGGATTGTTCTTACTTGGTATATTGACTTGCATTTAACAATTGCTTGCACGCACGGCTCTCGTCACGCAACCCCGCAGTCGCAGCCCAACACCTACCACCACAACCACAAGTACGATCGCAACCGCTTGCGACTTGCGCTTACCCTTCCTTGAAGATGCCCATGTACGTTATATTGGACTATTTTCAACGTATTATACTGTGTGTCAAAGGCGAAACTGACCCTGTACCCACCAAAATCTAGGCTCAAGGAACCATGGAAGAAATACAAGCCCTTCCCTCGCCTCAACCTTCCCGATCGCCAATGGCCCTCCAAAACGATCGAGAAAGCCCCCAGATGGTTGGAAACTAGTCTTCGGGACGGAAACCAGAGCAACCCATCCCCAATGGTGCGTATCTCGCGTTTCCAGCACTTACGGAGTGCTCTGGATATCCTAGCATCTCGGCTTTGTGTTTAGACGGCCGGCTGAGAATCTTGAGACGAATAACAGAACGGAGAGGAGAAATGGCGCTTCTTCAAGATGCTCTGCGATATAGGCTTCAAGGAAATCGAAGTTTCCTTCCCTTCCGCCTCTCAGACCGATTTCGACTTCACGAGACGCCTGGTTGAGACCCCTGGGGCAATTCCTGACGATGTTGCGATCCAGGTGCTGTCGCCGTGCCGGCCTGATCTAATTAAGCGCACTGTTGAGGCGGTCAAGGGTGCGAAGAACGCCATCATTCACATCTATCTTGCCACCAGCGAGTGCTTCCGGAGAATCGTCTTCAACTACTCTGAAGAGGACACTCTCGAGCTCGCCGTGCGATGCGCCAAGGTCGTCAGGTCTCTGACGAAAGACGACCCCTCCCAATCTGGCACCAATTGGCAGTTTGAGTTTAGCCCAGAGTGCTTCTCCGATACCTCACCCGAGTACGCGGTCAAAATCTGTAACGCTGTTAGGGAGGCTTGGGGACCTACAGTTGAGACACCTATGATCGTGAACCTGCCTGCTACGGTCGAGATCGCGTCCTGTAACGTGTTCGCTGATCAAGTTGAATACTTCTGCAGGAATATCTCGGAGCGCGAGAAGATCTGCGTAAGTGTACATAACCACAACGATAGGGGTACCGCGGCAGCGGCGGCAGAGTTGGCTCAGATGGCCGGCGCCGACCGTGTGGAGGGATGTCTTTTTGGAAACGGTGAGCGTACCGGAAACGTCGATCTGGTTACCTTGGCCCTGAATTTGTATACCCAAGGAGTTCCCTGTGGCTTGGACTTTTCAGAACTAAATAACATCATTAACGTGGTTGAGGATTGCAACAAGATCCCCGTCCATCCTCGCGCTCCATATGCCGGCTCCCTGGTGGTATGTGCCTTTTCTGGATCACACCAAGACGCGATTTCGAAGGGAATGCAGAACCGTCAACGTGAGGGTAAGACATACGCGGACTATTGGGAGGTACCATATCTACCACTGGATCCGGGGGACGTTGGCCGCACCTATGAAGCTATCATCCGTGTTAACTCCCAGAGTGGCAAGGGCGGCGCTGCCTGGATCATCCTACGTAAGCTTCACCTGGACATCCCTCGCGGTCTGCAAGTTGCGTTTTCCAGGGTCGTTCAGGAACAGGCCGACGGTCTTGGCCGTGAGCTTCTGCCCGAGGAAATCACCGACCTTTTTGAGACGACCTACTTCCTTCGCGAGAACCCCCGGTTTACCCTCGTTGATTATTCTATTACTCCAGACCGCTCGCAATCTCCTGCGCCGCCTGCGGTAAGCGGGACGCAAAGTACCAAGGACTTGATGCGTGTTTTTGAGGGCGTCGTCTCAGTTGATGGCAGAGAGATCACGCTCCGCGGACGGGGCAATGGCCCTATCTCTAGCATGGCGAATGCTCTGAAAGACGTTGGCGTCGACCTCGACGTCAATGACTACAAGGAACATGCGATTGGCGAGGGTCGTGGCGTCAAGGCTGCATCATACATTGAGTGTAAGATTGGAAACACCAAGCAGACGGTGTGGGGGATCGGCATCCATGAGGATGTGGTTCAGAGCTCCTTAATCGCGCTGTTAAGCGCTGCTAGCAATGTAAGTCGCCGCGCAATCATGTTGGAACGACTTGTTGTCAATCCACTGCCTTTCCTAGCCTCCACACTGACACGTCTCTACAGTTCATCACGAGCAGACCCGGAAGCCCTGTTCTGCAGGCAAGTGTGACTCGTCCGAAGTCGCTCCACCCCAATGTTGCCAATGGTGCGGCCTCTAGTGTAGTTTCTATCCTAGAGGACAAGGCGAACGGCATGTAGAGTAGGATGTGAGGTGATACTGGGGGACACCACAGTTTTCCCCCTCCCCCCTTATCTTCTGTTTTTTTCCCGTCATTTTCCGTCATCTGCGAACATATGGGCTGTGATTTCGGGGTAAAAAAAGCATTGAGAGGTGAAGGTCTCAAAAGGGAAAATCTTGGAGGGACAGGTAGACAAATTGCAGAAGGGTGGGCCCCTAAGAACGTACTGGTCGAAGGTCCTAAACCGTACTAAGCTCGTTCTGTACTAGTTAGCGAGTAAAATTTACCGTATACAGAGGGAAACGGTCCTTAAAACGGTTGTGGGTTCAACCATTGAACTAAAAATGAATATAGCATAAGACCTTGTTATGACCTATGCCAGATATCATTCCAATTGAATGTATATTGATGTTGACAACAGTAGGCAAACGCTGTGGGGGTTGTTTATCTACACTGTCCCGTTGTACCTCCCACAATATCAAGGCTGTTTACAGTATGTGACATGAATGTGTACGCACGGTCGTTCAAATACATGTATCAACTCAAGGCAACAGAGACAAGAGTACTTAGGTACTTAGATAAGATGGTAGATGATAGGCTGGTGTCACAGTCAAGGTGTCACAGAGAGGGGAGGGGCGGTAGCCTGCATGCAAGGACAACAACTCAATGGCTGGACCTTGCGCCGTTTATATACACACATTCACGTATAAGTGCAGCTATCACAGCCAACTCTCATCGGCCTACCTACTCTCTTCCATCTTTCATCATCCATCATCCATCATACCCACTCATCAGCCTGAACCCGCCTTGTCATCGAAACAGGTCACAACCGACCTACATTCGCTATGGGTACGGGAGGCCTGTATGTTTACAAGTGGAAAGGGAAGTACTACGTCTACTACAATCACTGGTAAGAAGCACCCATCGTCATGTCGTCTAGATAGAGTCTAAGCCGTATCACTAGGGACTCGTATCCTAAAGGTTTGGGCAGAACCCTAATAAGCCAGATACCCTCAAACCCCGAGCAATACCGGAGATGGCTGCACCGCACGCGCTCCGAATACTCCGAGCTCGCTAAGAGACTTGAGAGAGTCTTCACCATATCCATGAACAGGTTTGGGGAGGATCCCCAGATCAATGAATCTGAGCTAGAAGATTTTGACAAGGTCCCAGGCTATTTGGCCCCTGAGTATGTGATTCAAGTCTCATTCTCTTATACGTCTATTCCTCTCAATTCTCCAGCCACACCCTAAGCGCGAGTGGTTCTTAAGACGTGCCGTGCAGCCCACATCAATGTGCTGCTCCTGATCCGTGGTTACCTTAGATTGCGGAAGAGAATTTTGGCTGTCCCCACCATCACTCCGGAGACTAACTTGCACTTATACTTCTTTCCTTCCAACAACTGATACGTTTGATATGGACCTCTGTATCCTAATCACTGACTTTTGTATTTTTATCAGTGAATCTTATGCTGAATGGGTCTACGTCATCGACCTTGATGGAGAGCTCTTTGGCATTCAACATGCCTGCTTTTTTCATTTGTCGAAGATACCAGATAACTTCGACACTCTTCTGGAAGAAGGTCAAGATTTCTGGCTGGGAAAGGTGGGCCAGAATGAGGTTCACGAGTCTATCACAACGAATGATGTACAGCCAATTCCCTTGACCGACGATCCAACCCCGGCTTTCTTGCAAATGAAGCCTACCACGGTCTACCCAAAGAAGGAATCACGGTTGAACTGCATGCCGGCTGTCGTGGCATGCAAGCGCATATATGAACTATTGCTTGAGAAGTACGAAGAGTACATCTGTCAGGCTCAAGACACCAACACCGAATCTGACTTCGTGTTCAAGGAGCTGGTTTTCGCCGTGGTGTGTTTTGCTTCTTGCTCCCCCGAGTGGGTCCGTCTCATATCCACTGCGAATATGATGTACAAGCAAGAGGAGAAGACGGGCAATCGCGAGTGCGGAGTTATACTCCATAGTACTGATAGGGAACCAAAAGAGTTCGCGACAAGATTCCTCCGGGGATATCACCTGGAAGGTATGGGAACCGGGAGCGCGCCAAAATCGACGTCATACTGGTTCTCAGGGGCACTCGTGTATTTGAGACGCGATATAATCTCGCGTGAAACGTTTCACGATGCGATTGTATCAGCAGTTGCGAAGGGAAAGGCTGACGGCCGGACCCATTTCAATGCCATCATCATATCGCTCAAGCACTTCGTTTTACTTAAGTTCGCCGATGGAATCGTGCAACATACCAAGCGCCTAGAGCTAGATGTTTGCCCCGAATATGAGAGACAGGGACTCCTACGCATGTACCGTGAAGAGGAGTCTGACAGTGAAAAGGAGGTTGGCAATGGAGAGGAGGTTGGCAATGAAGAGGAATCTGTTGAGAAGGAGGAAACGAAAGAGATAGAAGACTCTGGAAAGAAGCAAAACACGGACGAAAAAGGAGAGTTGGGACAGAACAGCAGTGAACAACCAGAGACTACCACAGATAACGATGGATGCCGGAATGTTTCTGGGGATGCTCGTCTTTCCTCGCCCGACGAAACCACTCACGACAGCTCTGACGAAAGCTCCGACGAGAGCCCCGAGGACAGCGATTGGGCTGACAATGCCGAATTTGCAGCCTTCGAGATCCTGGCTCATTTCTTCGACGCTACACAAAAGCAAGGGTATGTTTCGCCACACTATATCGGCAGATGCGTGACTGATGTTTCTTTAGACTCAAGCCGACCGTGATTCACAACGAGGGAGTTTTTCCCAATGAAGTGTATCAAAGAATCCTGAGTTATGTTGACCGGGAGACCAACATGGCGTGCCTTCAGGTTTCCCGGCCTTTTCGAGCATTCGCCTCGGAAACTTTCGTCATGGATGATGGACTGAAGCTTGTCTATCGCCCAGGAAAAGAGCCCGAGTGCTTTCACGACGCTGTTGGTCCCGTGGGACCATTCAACCCAGTCCTGAAAAATAATTATAGAAGATGTGTTGAATGGATCCCTGTCTTCGGCACGCCTGATGGGTCTGCCAGCATGGAACCGAGGATTGTTTTGGCATTTCCTTCACTGCTCAAGACTGGCAAGGAAGAAGAGGACTTTTGATTCGAATTCCATCTAGATTTAGTGGTAAACCCCAGGTCTAAGGTGCATGCTGGTCTAAGACGCTACCTAGTGGATATATCCAACAAGTGCTTCTATTACCCGCCTCACAGTTACATTTTTGAAAATGGCCTCATTTTGCAGTGTTATGTGTTTGCATTTGAATAAGTGTTTGTGTGTATAAATATACTTGCTTCCGTTTGTTACCGTGTTTTTTACGTTTTTGGATTTTATAGGACTATCGATAAGAAGTGAGTATTTATCCATCGTAGACTTAGGTACGGATACCCGAATCCTGATTTCGAGTTAACAGAGCAGAATCTCACTCCCAAAGAATATTTCCGTTATCAGTCGCCGTTACTGCTTCTGAAATCGGCGTTATGTTTTGCTCGACAGCATAGTATCGGTCATTACGAAATTTAGTCTGCTATATGTCTCCTAAGAGTGCATCGTGCCCGGTCGACGGAGGAATTCTAATGCACATCTCATCGAACATATATCTACATAAAAACATGATTCGTAACTACCTAAGTAGGTCATCAAAATTTCAGGCGTTGTTGTCGCATTGCTGCCTGTAACGCTTTGGAGGTATCACCTATCATTTAGTTGGGAGTCTCATATGCAGAAGTTGGTGGCCCACTTTAATTTTTCCTACTAGAAACTTTTTGACCGGCCTGCAACTGAATAATAGATCAACATAACCTTCGCCCATCTGGCTTAGAAATTCAAGCCTCACGGCAAATTCAGGTCTATCGCATTGAAATGACAACGCACCGTTTTCTTTTATATCAGCAACACCACAATGCCTCCTCGGATATTGAACGGTCTCGATCGGGATGTTTACCAGATCATCCGGAAGTTCGAGGATCAGCACGTCGACGACAAGAAGCCCCCGAGGTTTACCGTCTCGGGTGTCTATGACGCTATAAAACAGTCCAACTCGAGTCTTGCTCGTCAGAAGAAGCGCCCACTCGAGGATTCGATAGATAGAGTTCTTCGTCTCCGAAAAGAGGAGAAGAATGAAGACGACGAAGAGGCCGATATCGACGAAGCCGCAGCAGAACCCTCACCAAAACCAAAGGTAAATGAATGACATGACCTTGCTGGGTGTTTACAAAAAATGGTGTCCCGCTGACTGTGGGAGAGTAAAGGAACGGGATTACTACCTGTTGAATAAACAGATTGCAAAATCCTGGAATCTTCCCAAAGCGCAATCTTCAGGGGTCGCCACTCCTGAGCCACAAGCCGGCGTGGAGTCAGAGAGGCAACCCAATGGAGAACCTAAACTTAAGAAACGGAGAGCTGAGCGTAGAGAGAAGGAAGATCGCAACCCGCCGACAGATGCCTCCTTGAGAGATCTGGGCGGCATGGACGATGCTATAAGAATCCTTGTCAAATCTATCACGTGGCCAATGCATGCGCCTGAAGCCTGCGAAAAAGGCCTCGTGAAGCCCGCTCGGGGAGTGCTGATCCACGGCCCCCCGGGCTGCGGAAAGACCATGCTGGCAAAAGCATATGCTGCATCATTAGGGGTAGCCTTCATCCCCGTATCTGCCCCCTCGCTCGTGGCAGGTATGTCCGGAGAGTCGGAAAAGAAGATCAGGGAGCTTTACGACGAGGCTAGGAAGCTCGCACCATGCTTGGTATTTATTGATGAGATAGATGCCATCATGGGCAAGCGAGAAAATGCACAAAGAGAGATGGAGAAGAGGATAGTCGCGCAAATGCTGACATGTATGGATGACTGCGATCCGCAGAAAATGGGTGGCAAGCTTGTCGTCACGCTTGCCGCTACGAATCGACCGGATAGTATCGATCCAGCGCTACGGAGAGCAGGCAGGTTCAACTATGAGATTGGCCTGGGTATTCCTAACGAGGCGGCTCGTGAGGCGATACTACGCAAAATGTTAAGCAAGATACCGCTTGCTGATGACGTCGACTGTAAATTCTTAGCCAAAAGAACACCTGGTTTCGTCGGAGCAGATCTGGAAGACTTGATATCAGTGGCCCAGAACGATCTAGCTACAGAATTGATGTCTGAGATCGCCCAGGTGTCTTCGGAGGCCGCCATGGAGATCGACTCCGACACCCAAGACCCCCCTATCATCAAACTACATTACGCCATTCTATCTGCGCCCCTCAACGCCATACCCGAGGATAAGTATACCCTGACGATGCGTCATTTCTTAGAAGCCATCGAACAAGTACAGCCTTCTTCTAAACGTGAAGGTTTCTCCACAATCCCCGACACAACCTGGGCTCATATTGGTGCTCTCGACGACGTACGAGAGGAGCTAATGTTATCGATCGTGGAGCCGATTCACCACCCAGAGAAATTCAGGGCCCTCGGTATCGACGGTCCTTCGGGTGTCCTGCTCTGGGGACCTCCGGGCTGCGGTAAGACGCTGCTCGCGAAGGCCGTTGCCAACGAATCTAAGGCGAACTTCATCTCCGTCAAAGGTCCAGAGCTCCTCAACAAGTACGTGGGCGAATCAGAACGCTCCGTGCGTCAGGTTTTCAGTCGTGCGCGGACCTCGGCTCCCTGCATCGTATTCTTCGACGAGTTGGACGCCCTGGTCCCTCGACGGGACTCGAGCGGCACGGATTCAAGCGCGCGGGTCGTGAATCAGCTCCTGACCGAGCTGGATGGCATGAACAACCGTTCGGGAGTCTACGTTATTGGGGCAACTAACAGGCCCGACATGATCGACCCCGCTATCCTGCGGCCTGGTCGACTGGGCACGAATATCTTCATCGACCTGCCCAACGCAGACGGCCGCGTCGAGATTTTGAAGACCCGTATTCGTCGCCTGCTGCCCGCGTATACCGATTTCGACGTCCTGGAGGCCGTGGCCCGCGATCGACGATGTGAACGGTTCAGTGGTGCTGATATAGAGAATCTGCACAGCGCCGCGGCGAAGGCTGCTATGAGGAGGATGATTTCTAGAGGTGGGCAAGAGCCTGGCGCGCTGTTGCCCGAGGACTGGCAGAGGGCTCTTAATGAGACTAAGCCGAGTGTGTCGGATAGCCATGCTGAGAAGTTTAGAGTGTTGAAAGAACTGGGCTGGGAATAGACGTGGCCTATATTTGATCTTACGATTGATGTTGCGCAACTTGTTAAGAGTAATCTACGTCCTGGACTGATTGTTTATGAAGCGATTTGAACTGGAATTACTGGAATCCCAGGCGTGAAACGCAGTGTTTCTGAGGGGCTTGATGTCATGGTCTTATATCCCGCTGTTACTTCCATCAACTTTATCGCGTCCCCGTCTCCTCTATGTCTTTGACCATCCTTTCCAATAAAACAACATCCCCATCTATATTACCATTCTCTCTAGACACCACCACGACGTAACCCCCACTGTACCCTAAAACTGGTTCTCGAATTGTGATTGCAGCACTGCATTTTTAGCCCCAACGAAGAGGACTTACATCATGGGCTGATGCGACCTTGTAGCGCCACCAACGGAAGGCCAACTACTAGGGGACCATCTAATACAATCGGGAACTCGTCAATGTCATCATTTTCGCGACAGGGCTATCAATCAGGCATTTTGAAAGAAAATTGAACTTGCTGCACCGCGGATTAACGGCGCGATATCCTCGTCGCCGAGCCAAATTGACTACAGAGGTGTCGACATCCGGAGGCTTCACTTTAGGTTCCTCAAAAATACCGGCGAGGGTATTCCTGAATTATGCCGGTGAATTTTGAGCGACGGGGTTCGAGTTCATGAGTATCATCTGTCGACAGGTCTAGGATGGGGACATCATCATTCATAACATAACAAGGGCCTGGAATGGTGGTTGAATCGCAATAATTATCTAGGGCTTCAAGAAGGCCATGAAGGTCTAATGATCCCTCTCCGCTAGACGGCGACCTAAAGTCCATATACATTGTCTGTCTCATTCTATCGCACGAACTACCGCTCATATGATTATTTACGTGATGTTCAGCCACCGGCCCGACGGTTTAGAGTCTATCCTAGTCCCTTAGATCTATATACATAGCCACAAGCGATGTGCGCAGTTGGGGAACAAGAAACCTCCGAGTCTTTGTAGTGAGATCAAGCTATCAAAGGTACGTCCTTTGTGATTCCCTATGAATCGACCGCGAAAACGGCGGAATAGTCGCTGAGAGGCTATCCTTTATTGCAGATAGTATTGCTTCGAACTCTCAGTCAATTTAGTGTTATGTCACCCTTCCATAGCCGTGAATGCGTGTGCGTGTGTGTATGTGTGTATGCTAATTGTCAATTACCATGGCGCGCAGAAGACCGAATGAGGGGCATCGGGTCCTGGGATTAGAAGTATCCAGATACTTCACGCAGAACCCCAAGCTCAAGTTCGTCGACTTCGCCGGGCTCGGCCGTCACGGCGGCGCCTTGATACTATCGGAGATGTCCGACTCCGACCCGGGTGTAGAGGTTCGGAAGCTGGTTGTCAAGTACTCGTACGGCGCCTCGGCGGTCGACGACGACCCCAACGCCGACGCCGACGCCGACCTGCGGAACGAGTATTACTGGCTCAAGAAGCTGCGGGGCGCGGAGCATATCGTGCAGTTGGTCCCCATGGCCGACTGCTCGCTTATGATCCCCGGTACGTCGGATGGCGAGGATACCTACGCGCAATCGGTGCAGAATCAGAGGGAGAATGAACAGGCGGCTGCCGATGCGGCCGGTGGCGAGGAACAGCCCAGGGCGCCGCCTCCGAGACGTTGTCCTACGTTTGCGCTCGAGTATCTCCCATGGTTGGTGTCCTGGTGCTTCTTGGTCCCCAGCTTACGTCGCTGTTGGGCAGAGGTCACTTGCATGTTTCGCTAATCACCTTTTCTTTA
Organism: Xylaria sp. 218_066; assembly: GCA_019843955.1. Classification (NCBI taxonomy): domain Eukaryota; kingdom Fungi; phylum Ascomycota; class Sordariomycetes; order Xylariales; family Xylariaceae; genus Xylaria; species Xylaria sp. 218_066. The sequence goes on along the minus strand of JADKYC010000119.1, from coordinate 47,571 downwards.
CTCAGGGGCACGTTGTTGAGATTTATCAAAAGGCTAGACGATGACGGCGTAACCTGGCTTCCGAACCGGTTACTCTGGCGGATCTGGCTTTGTAGTAAGTATACACATTTCTCCTCTCTTTGTAATTCGACTCAAGCTCTCGGACGCAACTGACCACGGTGTTAATAAACAGTGGTGCGCCAGTGCGTCGCGATGGCTTTCCCGCCTGACATCCCGGATGACGAATACGTTCAAGGCCAAGTGACGCGGGAAGTCATAAAAGATCAGCCTTTTTTCCAACTGACGCAGAACTCGTCGCATTTCAACAATTTTCTGTTCAGTGACCCGGTCATACCAGGTGACGAGCATGAGCCGAAGTTACCCGTGCTCAAGGTAAGCAATCCGACGACGCCTTGTTGAAAACTCGGAAAGGTCTTTCGAATTCATAAAATGACGGGGATGTAGTGTATGTAGTCTGACATGATTTCCAGCTCATCGATTTCGGCCGCGGGAGAGAAGAAGTTTATAGCAGAGGTCATCGGTAAGTCCAAAGGGCAGGGATATATCTATTCATACGTTTATTTGTAACTAACTCATCCATTCTCAATAGAAACCCGCCCAACCCCTCATCACAATATGGAAGCCGAATCAACCTCCAGATGGCAGCATATGTAAGCCTTTGTCTTCTTTCCTCCTTCACTCCAACCATCCCTCAAAGAAACTATTCATCTAATACTCGCACGCAGCCATTCATGCAACTATGCTGTCTGCACGCGCCATCAGGGACATCCTTCGACCTGCTGGACGACCAAATCCCATACACCTACCAAGATGCCAGCGGGGTTGTGAGGGAGGTAGAGTCGGCGGCGCCCCACGTGCTGCGGGACAACCCCGTCATTGACCCCGAGCTGCGACACCTCCTCGTACTGGTTACGTCGTATGAGTATGCCGTGTTCCCGCCTCTGAGGCAGGTGCTGTTGCAGACGGAGGCCGCCGTCGCCTCCAAGGACCCGGACCATCCAGGCTTGATCACCGAAACGGCAAAGGCGATGGGGGTATCTGAAACGGACGAGACGATACAGAATATCATTCAGAGGTATGTCTATGATGCGAGCTCTCAGGACCAGGGCGAGGGCTAGTGGCCGTTATATTGTAAGCCGTAGATAAGAGAAATAAGGGAAAGCACTGCCGGCAGGCATTTATAGGGGTAAAAACGGCGCAGCTAGACATAGTAAATATTAGTTGACTAAACGGTTAACCAGTTGTTATTTGGGGGTTATTTAGTTTTTGATCAGGGTAAAATTTCGATGGGCTGTTTATTGTCATAATTCCTATCTATAATGTACAGTGTCTACCCAGCTCTAGTCAAATCGGTATCGTAGCTGTTGTGTTGCAATCTGGATTGATGTCGTAGGATGGATGGAGAGTAACTGTCACAAGGGACAAAGGGCCCTGTTGTATATAGCCGGATAGCGCCCACGAAGGATTTAGAGACCTTCGCGCAACAACAAGTGTCTATTGCCTACCGCAAGGTTCTGACAATAACTACCTACATGCAGGTAGGTAGGTTTTTATTTTTATCTCCGAGATAAACAGAACGTCCACTCCGTGGCCTTACCAGCCAACCTTATCCGTCCACCTGAGACTGGACATATCACGACAGCAAAAGAAATTACCATTTTGCCACTGGACTTTGAGTTTAAGTGACAAGGGCCGTCCCGCATCTGCAAGCAGCGGCTCAGAGAACTGACCCGTTACTATTAGTTAACTAAACAGTTAACCAGCCCTTATTCCGGGTTTGTATACTTTATATGGGCTGTTTATTCTTATAGTTCTTATCTATAGTACATTGTCTATAGACATTGATTTTTTACAAAAACAATGAATGATGTTTACACTTCAGCTCCCGCTCCTCACACCTGTGCTCAGTTAGCTCAATTCTTCTTTTCTTATCAAAGTTTCTCAGGCTGGTTCTGGTGCGGGTTGCTGAAAGATGATATGTGATGGACGGCATCTGTTTATCTCTACAGTATACGGTGTCTCCGGACATAGCACAATCACATCCTCCTACGAACTTGAGACAACCTCCCAGATAGTTTAACGCCGACAATCGGCATACACTTCTACAACAAACACAATGGCAGCAGCAAGACCAACGTCAGCAGACCACGACAAAGTCATGCGAATGAATGGACATCTGTCTGATGATCAAGTGGACACTTATCAAAGCTGGGGTGTCAGTTCGACTACGGAGGAGCTATGAGAATGAAGAAGACAGCAATACGCGCGGCAAAACCCGGTGGAGGCCGAATCCGCCGCGAGAACTAATTGACCGGAGTCCTCGACTCAAATCACAACCCAGAAAGCGACAACTCCAGCACAATATTGGAGAGCACAATGTTTAGAACAATTTAATCAGCATTGGAAGTTTCCAGTCGTCAAAAGTTGTCTATATTGGGGTTGTCTCAAGGAAGACAACACAGGGGTATCGCTGGACAGAAGGTCATCATATGTAGTATTACTGATAATTCTAAACCCGATCCAACCCCGGCCTTCTAGACGGCAAGCTCGAACGCCAGTACAACCTGCGACCGAAAGCTTGCTTTTGGGAGAAAGTATCATTAAGAGGAGATGGATATATGCTCGCACCAACCACGGGGCGCCGCCACGGTCTAGTCTATAAAATACACTCAGTGGCCAATCCGTCTATGCAAATGCTCTATCGTTACACGTCCGCCTTGTTGCGGTGATTATTTATTTGGTCGCGTCCTTGAGGAAACTGTGGAGAAGGAACTGGTTAGCAAATGCCTCGAATAGCGCATGTGGTTGGAGAATGGCGGTAAGCTTACGAGATGAGGTCGTTGCGGTCCTTGTCCTTCTTGAGACCACCGAAGGCCATCTTTGTGCCGGGAATGTACTTCTTGGGGTTCTCGAGGTAGGTGAATAGGGTGTCCTCGTTCCACTCGATGCCCTTCTGCTTGTTGGCGTCGGTGTAGGAGTAGCCCTCGACGGAGCCAGTCTTGCGGCCGAAGAGACCGTGCAGCGCAGGGCCGACCTTGTTGCCGTCACCCTCCTTCAGGGTGTGGCACTGGGCACAACGGGTGGTGAAGAGCTTCTCGCCCTTCTTGAGGTCACCTAGAAGGCAATATGTTAGTCTCATATTTTTTCTATGTTGCTAGGTGCGTCGAAGTCAGATTGCACGTCACAAGATCTAGATGAAAACAAATCTGCGCTCGCAGTATCCTATGAAGCTCCATTTTTCACGCCCCAAACAACCTGCCATGGATACCCTGTGTGCGAGCATCGACTGGTGTAGTAGGACAACTGTTGAAAATGGCGCAAGCCTGGGCACGAGTCGCAAACAACGCAGTTGCAATGTATTGACTCGGAATCGACGAGACGACGGACGTTCACGGCCCGCGACGGCTGACGGGAACGTAGACGGGACGGCGACCATTCAATGGCTTGATAACAGGTTTGGATCGATGAAGTGGATGAAGATGACGGATTAAGTGGTTGATAGTGGAAGAGGACACCTACCAGCAGAGAAACCCATTTTGACTGTTGTGTTGAGGTTTATGTGAGGAAAGTGGAAGGAATATGATTAGGATTAGCAGGACGACGGATGAGCTGTCGTGGGAAGCAGGTTGTGGCAAGTTGAGAGATATCGTAGGAACTGTCAGGAGGAAGAAAAAAAATTGAGGCAATCGGGATTTAAAAAGGCCATGAGCTCAACACTTGCAGCATACCATCCTTGCGTACCACTAAGATCCAAGTTTGGCCAACGTTGCCGGGCCACATTTATGGGGCCAGCGTCTTTATGCCCGCCAATCACGGGCGCGCTGAAGTAATACAGCTCCGAGGGAATCCGGTAGTACGGAGGTACGTACCTTTTTTAATGGCCGTTAGCGAGAAATTTTCGCGGGCTGCCCCTGTGATACAAGATTGACGCTACGACCAGAGACCGATCTAAGAGCCAAAACGCGTCGGCGGCCGCACATCCATCCACTGATCTACCTAAATAGTGTAAGTACTTAGCCGGCTTCGAACGGCGTTCTATGCACACCCCGGGGATTTAATACATAAGTTGAACTAAGTAAAAAATATTACTGGTCGCCGGCTTCTTGCCCGTGCGGTTACTGTGACCAGACACCAGACAGCCGAGAACTGCTACCACGACCGAATGTGACGGCGAAACCCGAACTTGAGTCATGCCCACGTTCTGTTTGTGAGGCTATCGTCGTAATACAGGTACCAGCCGGTGCTAATTCCCGTAATTGAGCATCCAACCTCTCGGATCGGGTTAACCATGGCTTCAAAGACGACCTACATACCTCGATTTCTCCTCCCCCAGAACGGTCCGATGTGGCGGGCTGCTGTTCGGTCGGCCGCTTTTGCGCGGCCCCTCAACGTCGAGGTTGGCCAAGTAATGGTGCGCTATGCCTCCCAGACGGCATCGAGGAGGCCTGCCGCCGTGAAGAGTGCGGTGACGAAGGTTACGGCCCAGAGGACTGCCTCGACCAAAGCTTCTGCTGCGTCTAAGGCCGCGAAGCATTCCGCGCCCACCAAACCGCCCTCGAAGACACCTGCGGCTCCCCAGAAGGCTGCAACACCTCCCAAACCCGCAGCTACCACAAAAGCTCCCACGCCTGCGGCAAGCGAGCCCGTAGTCCAAGCCGTCGCGCCAAAGCCTGCCGCGACCCCTCCAGCAGCCGACCCCTCCAAACCTATCGTGCTCGAGAAGCCAGAGCGCTTCAACCCTCCCTCACATGGCTCCCGACTCCCGCGGTCGACGCCGAGGCACTACGGCGGCTCCATGACGGCCGAGGAAGTCCAGGCACAGAATCAGAGGGCATACCCGGGACTACCACCGCCTCCAAATACCTGGTCGCACTGGTTCATCAACAGCCGGGGAATCCACGTGTTCATCACACTGGTAAGCCCACCACTTTCTCTAAACACTCCCCACTGCTCTCTATTTTCATAACACATACTAACAAACGCTTGCTAGGGCACGTTGACCTCCCTGGCCTTCTACACCTTCTGCGTGAACTTCCAGTCCAAGTCCCCCTTCGCGGACATGATCCCGCCCATCTCCGAGTTCCCGCGACATCCGTTCCAGTACATCGGGGTGTGCATCGACGTGCTGCGCATGCACGAGGAGCACGAGTCGGCCCTGACGGCCGAGAAGCGCCGTCGCAAGGTCGAGGACGTCACTAAGCGCAACGAGTACCGCAAGGCCCACGGCCTGGAACCCGCCACCTCTGGCCTCTTTGGAAGCAAGGCCGTTGAGAAACCCGATGAGATTGCGGATGACGCTTCACCGCGGGCTACTACGGCGGTTGTCGAGTCGTCGGAGCCGGATCCGAATGCTGCTGCAGCGGAATTCACGCCCGAGGGAAAGAGGAAGAAGTTCATGGGTATCTTCTGATCTGGGATGGTTGTACATGTGTAGCATATCGTACGGCACTCTGGGGCCTTTGTATTAATCAAGGCAGCACTCCCTGCTCCTGTACCATAAACATACACACATAGATGTAATGCACAACCCAACGAGACAAATATGCATGCATGCACATATATTACTTCGTAGACCCCTATTTATATGGTATCATGATAACAGTGTATAAATAAGCATGCACGCAGCATTCCCATGCTACGCTAACTCAACACCATCTAAGCCCTCTAGTACCTCATCCGCAACACCTCCCTTTTGCAATATCTTCTCAACAATAGTGCTTATAATAGCAATCTTAGACCCGCCCCTCGGCGCCTTCCAAACACCTTCCACACTCCCCGTCTCGGCGGCCCTGAGACCCGTCGTCTCCTTAGCAGCGATGGGCGTAGCATTTCCGCTCTGCTGTCCCCCCCACGCCGCCGCATTGACGGCGTTCGGCACCCCCGGCGCCGTCAGTCGCGAGGGGGGATCGATCGTGCGCACGGATAGGAGACGCAGCGTTCGCGCTTTCGCTTCTTCTGTGTCCACGTCCATTGTGTCGTCTGTTGTACCCTCGCCCTCGCCTACTGACACTGCGAGCGCGACGTCCGCGACTGCGAGCTCTTCTTTCGAGGGGTCGAAGATCACGTTGTCGCCTACGGCCATTACGAGGAGGGTTATGGGCGGTCTGGAGGTGTTGGTGTTTGTTGTAGAGCTGCGCGGATAGATGAATTGCGACGCGGCCCAGTCGTCGGAGAACATGGGGTCCTCGTCGCCTTCGGACTTCAAGCGCGGGAGACGCGTCGCGAGGAGCGCGAGGTGTGTTGTGAGGCTGAGGAGGGGGAGGGGGTAGGAGAGGGGTGGGGAGATGAGTATGATCTGGATAAATGTTAACTTTTGTTTGATGGGGATCTGATGGGCTTTCGAGAAACTCACGTCCAGGTATAACTTCCAGTGAAACCGGCGGTTGATCCACAACTTCTTGGTCAACTCGCCGTCCGCCAGCAACGCCTCGCTCAACATAGTCGCGAGGAAAATGGTGCCGCTATCGTCGTCGCGATACCCCGGGATCTCGACGGATAGTTCGAGCCAGTCGTCCTCACCACGACGTTCGGCCTCTCCATCTTCGGCCTCATCCTCCTCCTCTTCTTCTGGTTTGGTCGTCTCCTGGTTTTTACCCCGCTTCCGTCTCCGCTGCCGCGAAGATTGGTCTTCTTCGCTCGATATGCCCGTTTTCACAGTCTTCTCGACTTCCGCTTTCACACCCACGACGGCCTCGGTCCCGTCCGCGAAGCACACGCGCGCGCTGCCGTTGGTGCCCGGTAGGATGCCTGTCTCAGCGGTCAGAGGGCGAAATTGGGTCGCTATCCTTCCGTCTGGCCGTAAAGGCGGTGTTAAGCTGAGTGTGCTGTGGAGGTAGGCTAACTCGGCGGGCGAGAGCAGCAGGTGCTGCGACGTTGTCGCCATGGTGGGGGAATAGTATTCGCGTTGAAGAACCGATTAATGATAATGTGTTTGCGCGCGAATACAATTGTTATTCAGGATTTCGCCTTTCTCGTTTTCACTCTGTACCAAGGCACTTCTTATTTGAGTAGAAATCTTGTATAGTAGGTATTTACCATTGTTGTTTCCATCTGGATAACCATACACCGGCGGTACCTTGGGAGCGTGGGGTTGTCGACTTTTTTTTGAGCTGAGCTCTATACGAGCGATTGATTGGCTAGAAATGCGCTGTGGCTGAAGCTTATTGGTGGGGCCAATTCATTTGGGCTTGGCTGCTGCTAAAAATGCAGTGAAGCGTTCCATTTCGCCTACGATGGAGCTTAAGTCTATTTCGTCTATGCTGGGAGAGCTAAAAATGCAGTGAAGCCAATAAGAACCCTGTCTCGAACGGGTAGAGAGAACTAGCTACACAATGCCATTAGCGGAATACTATGTTGTTCTCACTTTCATGTCTGACGGTGCCTGGATAGATCCATGAAGGCGACACAGATACAAGATGTAACAACTATTTCGAGCGGGTGATTTCATGAACAAGTATCTAGCTGAAGCCAAGAAATCTGGGACCGATACGTCGTATATCGACCGGGTCAAAGTTTGGCCTGTAAAGTGTCCGGCGTGATATCTTATCGTGGGCCCGGAGACAAAGTAACGGCATAACAACGCTCCCGATTCACTTCAAAATGTCAGAAAAGTCGCCGGACAGCCACGAGAGATGGCACTTGAAATATATGAGGGCAGCTATCAATAACCCAATTTGGAGAGAATGGTCTTTTGTTAATAGCGAAAAATGCTGCTAAAGCCCCTCGACACCTACCTAGCGCCACATTAGTGCTTGGGTGTTTTGTAAGCCAACTATGAGGGCATCACGGAGGACGAAATGCGAACGGCGGACAAGTCCGAGTGTCATTATGGCTCATCTTGCGCCTGGTAGTATAAGAGTTGTGATGGGAGGACAATGGTGTCCTACAATGGATATCCCTAGTTCTACATCAATACTACGCTCATCGCTCGAAAACCTCCTGGTTTCTTTGTCTAATTCAAAAACACTCCATTATTCTATTGCGAAGAAATTTAAAGGACAAACGACAAAATGACGCTCGCCGCCAACCTATACCAGATCTACATGAAATGGTTCCCGATAGCGCTTCCGCCAGCGGACAGCTTTAAGGGGCAGGCTGCCCTTGTAACCGGCGGGACGAGCGGTCTCGGGCTCGCTGCCGCAGCCCATCTCGTGAATCTAGGCGCCTCTGAAGTGATAATCACAAGCCGCAATCCTAAAAGCTCGGAGCAGGCATTGGCGACGTTGGAGAAAGAGACTCGCGGCCGCAGCAAGGGCGTCGTTCGCGTTGCTGAGCTCAATATGAACCGCTACGACTCAGTGGTTGCGTTGGTCGAGGAGGTGAAGAAGATTCGGTCCGGAAAGGGAGGTCTCGACTTCGTGCTGTTGAATGCTGGTGTCATTGGCATTGAGTTTAAGACAGTTGATGAGGGATGGTGAGTATTGCTATTCCTAGTCCCTCTACCTCACCTGCTGCTTCATTGGGTATACCATCACCAGTACCATAACCCCTAAAGTAGAAGCGCTTCAAGATAGTAGATCCACGAAGATATCAATCAGCTAATAAAGCCTCAACCGACAACAGGGATCAAAACCTACAAGTCAACGTCCTCAGCACAACGCTCCTAGCCCTCCTCCTTCTGCCCTGGATGAAAGCCGAGCGCGCGAACCGGTCTTCGCCCGCACATCTCACCATCGTAGGCTCCGGCTCACATTTAGACGTCGACATTGCGGCCTGGAAGGGGTACATCTCCAAAGAAGGCGGCGTGCTGAAGCATTACAACGACGCAAAGAACTGGCCCAAGGACCCGAACGCTCTGTACGCCACCACCAAGCTGTTGGTGGCCTATGCTGCCGACGAGCTCGCCAAGTTAGCCAAGGGGGATGATGGTCGGTATGTGACTTCCTTCCTTACTTATTTTTGAAATATCCACAACAAACACAAAAGCTTACTATAGATCCCAGCCCCGACGTCATCATCAACACCACCTGCCCAGGTATAGTAAGGACGGCGCTCGCGCGCAATTTCACAGAGAACAGTCTCTTTTTCACCATTGCCCTGGTCGCATTCCACGGAATCCTGGGGAAGACGGCCGAGAACGGCGCCCGGACACTGATCGCGGCCGGGCTGACGAAGGAGAGCGAGAATGTGAGGAACTCCGCCGCGCCGTTGTCGCATACTCACTCGCTGACCAAACTCACAGGGTAAATTTATCCGATTCTATGGATCCGAAGCTGGATATCAGAAGTGAGTCCTATTACATTCCCCCAACCCGCCATTTTCACCCCTATGTATTCGCAGTCGTCGTCGCCGTCTATTTCTTTACTCCGACTTTTTCTTTTCCCGATCGTATGAGCAATGCCAAATCATCATGGATACATGGCTAATTTTCCAAACTACAGACGAGTAGAAGTGCTCTTCACCAGCGAGAGTGGCCGCGAGATCCAGGCATCCGTATGGTCCGAGATCACAAATGCGCTCTCTAGTAAGGTGCCCGCGGCTCACGCCATCCTCGAAGCGAGTAAATAAAGGTCATGGGCATTGACCAAATTGGTGGAGTTATGGGTTATGTTTCTTAGACTATGTTCAAGTTTTTCAATTCTGTATCAGTCTTTTAGCGTTTTATATGTATCACACGTATATATATAAAGGGTCACAACTTTGAGAGAATTCATTCAGAACGTTTCTGGATTCAGCAGTGGGAATTCAATAATCATATCTCGTACTCTATTGTTCGAGGTCATCCTATGTAGTAGTGCACAGGGAGACGAGAATTAGACTTGGGAGCAAAACATGATCGGGCATGTATACCCTATACAACACCAGCGTTGAACAAAATCTTGGTTTCTGTCAGTTTCCCACCAGTATACGGTATAAAATAGCCGCCAGATAGTATAGGCTAGCTACGCCGGATATCTACGCAAAGCTGTGGCATAAGGTCAAGGCCGGTAGCTGCAGCCATTTGCGCGATTTGCCCTCTTGGGCCGTCATCATACCTGATATCATCGTTCTCATTTTGCCACTGGAATACGTCGACCGCGGCGTAGATACCTGCCCTGAGCCGTACCGGGACTTTATCATAGTCATATGAATATAAATCTTCCATCGGTGGAAGGCCAGGCATGTTGCTTCCAAGGAGTGAAGGAGAGTCTCCATCACTATCACTGTCGCTCGCTGCGTCGTCTGGTTTACCCTCAACATCCATGGCCCCATCTGCTTGATTCTGCCCCAAATTGGCCACCTGATCATGGCCAGCACTCGAGAAATCCAGATATCCATGACTGTCAAATTTAGCTAGGATTTCGTTGGATACCTCTACCCACTCCATCTTGTCCGGATTGAGAATCTGCTGGGGCGAATAGTCCATCTTGTATCGCATTTTTGGACATGTATGTATGTAAAAGCCGGGATACCACCAACGATACCCGCCTTCTATGGCTAGCGCGATCTCTCGCAAGGCTCCCAGCTTACCAGGACTCCAAACGTGTATTGATTCATGATATAGAAAGTAGACAGCGCTGACGGCGTGCGGAAGAAGGTCAAGAACCCCTATCGCGACCAGTCGCCCGTCGAGCCGGTAACATTGATGGTAGGAGCCAAGACGTTTCTCTTGCCCATCTGACATCGTCACAGTCCCTCGCCTCAAAGGTGAATTGCAGAGAAATTTTGCAAATCCATCCCGAGTTATTTCGGAACTGGATTCTTTGTGAACCATACGTTGATAATTCTCGTAAACTGCATACTTTTCCTCGGTAAAATCATCTGACTCTAACGTGACATCGAATGAATGCGCAGGCTCGGGGGGGTGCTTTAATGATTGGCTCTCGCTCTCGTGGATCCTTTCCGTCAAGTGGAATTCGGTGTCCCGCTTATGCGCCTGTTCGCGTGATTTGGGATACCGACGAGCGGCTTCTTTAGCACTATAATAATTCAGATGTCAGAAATCACCGCTTATACTCAAGTTTTGATTTGTCGGAGGCTGTAGAAACGTGCAGGCGCAATGTTTTTGCCAAAATGGGAGACTAAAGACTACGGAATGCGTACTAGGCATCGCCTATAACGAATCTGTTAAAGCGATTGATCGCCTGTCGTTGATCTTTGGTAGGTCGGAAGCGGGCAGAGTCTACGCGAAGAGTGTAGTGAGGACAGCAGGCATCCCGTTGGTTTGGCCGGTATAGGAGGTTTCCCGATCGTCTCCAACTTCGATCAACCAGAGCCTGGTAACATTCCGGGCTCATGGAGAGCGTACGCGTGTAATAGGATCGTCCTGAAGTAAGTCGGGCATGTTAGACAGGCTCAAATCACGGCTACCAAGCTGGCTAGATGGCGAGTTCGAACGAAGTCCGCCAACTGATGCTCGCACAGGATCGGAAGTGAATCCGTTTCCCATCATCGAAAGGGCAGAACCGGTACTGCGGCTATGATGGGTTGAAGCACCCGAGGCACCACGACAGTAGCCTCAGGCTGTACATGAACGGAACTAGGCGCACACACGATTCTGTGACTGACCGTTCCCACTGCGACGACAGTAGCCGCATGTAGACGACGACATATAGCCTGTAATAGTCTAGGTAGTTAGAATAAGTATTTGCTTAAGCCAACCCACAAATCTATCTAAGGTAAAAGGTCTATCCCAAGGGGCACCGAGGTCGGGTTGTCTTGGCAGATCTGAGCCTCCGCTCGTGTAGATGCATCACTAGAACACATCGCTCCTCGTGTTTCCGGCATGAGGCGATCGAATTGAAGACAAAACGATAGAAGAGCGTGGCAAGACGGTGCGACACGAAGTGTAGGGCAAGGGATGTAAGAAAAGCAAGTGGCAATGCAGGGGTATCTTTGCCAACTTGGCGACATGACGGTTCAAAAAAGATATAGGTATGAGGATTGCGAGCTAGTTAAGGGCAGCCTAGCATCGAGTGTGAAGCTGACCGACCGATGCGGAAGCATCACGCAAGTTGGTTGGATGTGGCTGTCGATATGACATACAATGCGTAGGACGAGAGACTTCCCCATAAGTCCATGTGCAGGGCAGCTGGCCAACAGCAGGCCGGCAATGACGCACGAGCTCGATTCATTGGATGGCGGTGTGTGAGAGGGGATTGGGTGTGAATTTGGCGCAGGCATCGGGGATAGTGGTGAAGGTATCACCGGCGGGCGGGTGGACGGGAGATTAGCTTGCGCGGTGGTGGATCTGACATACCCATAGGTGTGATGTACGAGAAGGCATCCTGAGATGCATCTTCAGGGATGGCCTGCATGGTGATGGCACTCACGACGAGCTGCGTGAACCGATGACAATATAGTTCGGTTAAAAGTCGTAGAATGCTGGAAGTGCTGCTGGTGCTGTTGGAACTACTATGCTGGAGGTGCTGTTGCTGATATCTTGTTGGTGGAGTCGTCCCTGGAAAAAGCGCGGGGGTATTTATCGAGCGAGTTGGAGGCTGAGGCGCCTGTCAAGTTCGAGTCAGAAATCTAGATACTTGGGAAGGGGCTCATGATAGAAGGGAGGCTGATGGTCTGGTCTGACCCCGGTCAGCGTGAGATACCGAATCTGGTAACCCTTCTTTGAATGTATGCTAGGTATATCAATGCGATTTTCAAGTCGTCGATTTGGAGGCGCATTGTAAGCTATGTATATTGTACAGTGGCAGTCAAGAGACAGCTGCACCTGCACCGATATGCAGAAAGATGGATGATGATGATGATGATGATGATAATGATGATGATACTACCTACCTACACAGGCGGTGAGTCGACTCGACTCGGATATGCGTAGGCTTGATGCGTGGGTTTGACGACAAGACCTTGGGGGTTCTCGGGGGCGGCAAGGTGCACGATGGATGGATGGAAATCATTGGGCAGAAGAGGTAGGTGGTAAGCGGGTGCGTGACGGCCTTCGGTTTACGTACATTACATGACGCCTTATGCGCGACTCATCCACGTGCAGTTGCCGGCAACAGCTGCGTGTCTACTGTAGGAGGTAGGAGGTAGGCTGTAGGTATGTGGTACTAATATAGGAGGCAGGTATCACCCTCCTCTACTCCCTCTACCTAATACTACATACCTAATAACTACGTACATACAGCCAGCCAGCATGCATACGTATGAGGTAGTAGAGGTAGAAATAGTAGGGCTAAGTGTCTATTAATATCACCAAACATGCGTGGTTATGCGTAATTCTATTACGTCGCCCGACCATAATGATGCAGAAGCTTGGGGTCACGGCGGTTTTGTAATGGCATGAGGTTGAACTACGTAAGTATTGAATGGGAAAGCCGGTTTGTATTTCGGATTTATTGTAAGCCACTGCTCTGTACTATAGTATTAGTTGCCCCCACACACTCTATAGGAAGTCCAGATACTGTAAGAGGTTTAATACCATACCAAAAAGGAATATTGTCTCGTGGACTCATGTGGATAAAATTGATGGCGTGGCTGTCTTCGTCCTACAAGACCAATAGATAGAATCGTTTCTGTCCAGGGAAGGTCAGTAAGCAGGTATCAGAGATATACGTAGAACCTGATATACCTAGCTATCCGTACCAAAGACTTCTACACTATGACAGCAGGCAGATCGAGCGTTAGTTAGTAGACAGTGTATTTCCAAGTTGTAAATTCATTAGTAAATGAATACATTAAATAAATACTAGTGTATGTAGTCAATCAGACCCAAGGAGATGGACCTTGTTTCAGTTCACTAGCAAATCGCCCGCCGACCCCAAGAGATCCGCACCCAATAGCACTTGACGATTGGATGCTGATTGGGCTTCTATACTTCAACCTCGGACAACGGTTGACCAAAGGGCTAGTGACGTGCATCTGGCCTGCGTCCCGTGTCGGCCACCACACTACGTAACCCACTCTGTAATAATAGCAATAGGTAATAGGTAATTAGTCTATGGTGTCTGCTGTTTTGATTAGGTGCTACGTGCACAGCTGTGTGGTCTGTAAACAGTTATGTCATGGTGACTGAGAAGCATGTCTACATCTACATACCTATAGTACCCTGGACACCTTACGTATGAATTCGAAGTCACGTATCATACTATGTAGCTATATGGCGCAGCTCATTTCTTTCAAGGTATACATATTTTGCTCCTGTGCCTTTACCTCCCTGTTTGTATGTGCCATAATACAAGACGGAGCAGTTTCTAGTTCTGAACTTCTGAGAAAGTTTGTGTGGGATATAATAATGCCGTGGTGGAGCTCAAGCTTGTTACAACTGGCTGTGTATCAACCTGAGAAAGTACTTGGAGGATACATTTAATTCAACCTTACGAGCAAGCAGAGTGCCTGGCAGGGGCACATATGCACAGGAGAATAAGTACAGCGGCATATACTTCCAAGGTTAGAGTTACTGCCGCTGACGCTAGCACTATTTGAGTACTATGTATGGGTATCTAAGTAGATGTTTATACCTGTTTGGGCTAAAAGAAGCACAGCTAATGTACATAAGTCAAGTATGCGAGGGGCAAGATGCAAACGAGGGGCACTTATGAGGGGCCTCACTTGAGCAATCATGTAAGTGCCTTCTTTTTTTCTGGTCTTCATTTGCGTACTTTTGTACCTCGGAGATATGACAACACCGTCGTCCTCCGTAGCAGTAGGGTTTTTTTTGGTGTCTTGGACAAGATCCAGGTAGCCCTGGGCTGCCAGCCCGATGTGTAATTCACTTCATCTTGACCCCCCCGCGGGTTCCTGAATCATGACACAGCCGTCTAGCCGTCCCGGACCTGGCATTAGCAAAATGCTAAAGGCAATTCATTCTGATCCGGCCTAAACTCTGAATCAGTAATTCCATTGCTGCAGCCTTTCACCTCCGAGTGCCCCCGAACACGTCTCATACGATCGTCTGCATCTTGCTTTGTCTGCCTTTTACTATGAGAGTTCTGTAAACGATCAAATCGTCCTCTGTTGCACCCCGACACACGACACACGACACACGGCATTCATCAGCTTGGTAAGGCTTCCAGCGTACCCTATCACTTGTCATTTCTTTTGACGCCCTTTACGGGACTGTATACTATACACCGACAGATCCTACCCACCGCCTTTCGTCTACATCTTTTGTTTGTCCCTCTTCTCCCCTTCGCCGCCCAAAGCTGCCCTGTCATCCCTACTACCAAGTACATACCACTTGTGAACCTTGCCCGACCTTGCCCAAGCAACGGCCTGTGACCTTAGTGTTCGTTGTTTCCTTTATCCTTGCCCGGCCATACCCTGCGGCTCTCTGGGGCGGCCGGACCAGACCACCAACGAAGGCAAATGACTGGGTACTATCCAAGTACCCAGCTTGTCCCATCTCGGGTTGGTACGAGATCATCCTTGCTGGATTAATCAGGTCAATTGTGTTCTTCCCTTGTCGTGGTCCCCCAATACACTGCTTATTGCTATATTCGATTTGTGAGGATGGCGCAAAACATCGTCGCAGCACCGTTGCTTGGAGTCCCGCCAAAATACATGATCTCTAGCTCTCACTCTTGGCCCGTCACAAAAAGTTTTTTCCGTTCGGCGTCTCCCGGCCTTATATATCACCATTGATCCAGTCCTCAACTATTTTCCTGCTTTTATTTTTTTAGCGTTCACATTGCCCTCGCTTTACTAGGGGAGCCCTTTTTTTAACGATTCCCTAATAGTGTCCCGTGGCTCCCGCACGCCCCAGTTACCGAAATCCTCGACAGACCAGTCAGCCTGCAACCAAGTGGACTACCAAACCAACCACATTCATCCGTCTAAGGGATTCCCGGATACGCCCCGTGATCTGAGAAAGTAACTTGCAGGATCCGCGGAACATTCTACTATGGGTCTTGACGTTTATATGTGCCTCTAAGACCTTGACCTTGACCTTGACCTTTATACACAAATTTTCTTCTACACTCAATTGCCTAAACTAGTTGCCTAGGTGCTGCTTTTTCGTCGCGAGCTTTGAGCTTTGAGCAACTAGCAACCAGCAACCATCACTACCTGCCATTCCACCACCAGCGCCCGCTACATATCAACCAGTACAACAAAAAGCTTCTCACCACCATATAAACATGCTGCTGAATAGGATACCGTGAAGTCATCTTCTTTCCAGCTGACTCTGGTCGGAGATAACCTCCATCAGCGCTTCCTCTACTGTTACCAGCACTCTCTCTAACCAGTGAAACTTCAAAAATTTCTCTCCACTGGCTTGCTCCACCATTTGAAGATGGCGTCCGGTTCTAATAATCGCTCCATGGAGTCTCGGACTGGAAGAAGCATGCAGCGTAAGTCTATTTTAAGCAAATCCATCCGAAGTTTATGAGAGAGTTGTTGCCAGCCTGTATGCAGAGAGTTACATCGAGGTCTCGCCTACTCTGTAGACGAACTAATGATTTCTTGGCAGGCTATAACGCCAAAGGCGAGCGCTTAGTTGCTGGAGTCGTGCCCCTCACCCAGGACAGAATGTACGTCCTTTTAATTCAGTCAACACGGCGGAAAGGCTGGGTTTTGCCTAAAGGCGGATGGGAGTCCGATGAGGACTGCATGCAAGCCGCTGAACGTGAAGCGTGGGAAGAGGCCGGCATTGCCATTCAAATCGACTACGATCTGGGCGACATTCTGGATTCGCGCCCGCCTAAAAAAGTATCCAAGGAGGCACCAAAATCATTGTATCATTTCTACGAAGCTACGGTGCTACGAGAAGAAGCTGATTGGCCTGAGAGACACAAGAGAGAGCGTCAGTGGTTTTCCTATTCCCAGGCCAAGGATGCTCTTTCAAGTCGGCCAGAGCTTCTACAGGCTCTGGAAAAATCTACCATTCATCGGGCGTAGATCATAGAGGCCAACAGCGGATCCTACTTAGATGGTGCATGGGAGGAGCGTCTGGTATACAAGGCGATCGATACCTCGCTCAGTCTCACGACTGGTTCCGATGACTCGATACAGATGAGTGCATAGATCTGGGTTACGGAGTTCTTGGTGCCTTTTTAACGATTTCCCCCGGCGCATGTCCACAGTTCACGACCGCACATTTCGGTTTATGCAAGGACAAAGAAGAGCCAAGCTGAAACCGACCTCGGCGTTGGCGAGTATGGAGTGTGGAAGAGCGTTTTGTTTTCCTTTTTCTTCCTCGTTTGCACCTTACACTTTCATCTCAAGAAGAAACGGTAGAGGCTCATTTGCATATAACTCGGGCGTTGTTGGCAAATCATCGTAGAAGCTGAAGGTTGGGCTAGTGAGCAAGCTCAAGAAAGCTCCTCACTACTAATGAAAGACGCATGGAAAAGACCTGCAAGCTCCCAACAGGAGAGAGAGACCAGGTACATTTCTCAATCATCAATTTGGTTGTGGTGGACACCAAACTACTTGCGGAGATTCCGCATACGATTGATGGCGGGCGGCAGCATAGAGCAGACGCACGGCGAACCTTTCAGTAGTCTCCCTTAGAAGAGACGAAGCGTAGACATCATAAGACAAAAAAAGAGGCCGCAATACATGAAGGGCGCCCACGACCCCTTGCGCTGCATTCAGTAGTGATGTGAACGTGACAACTCCCCCCCACCTCCTGTGACTCGTTGCATGTCAGATAACCAAGCAGTTTAGACAACCGGGATACCTACTAACAGACATGCAGCTCAGCCCAGCCACGTGTGAGTCTAGGCGTCTTCCTCTACGATCCTTTGATTTGCTTACAAAACATATCTCATGTCACACTCCCAGAACAGTACAGCTCTTGGTTGGCTTACATGAAAGACATGTCCGTGTCACTTCCAGGTAGTAATAGGTCCTTCTAGTATGTCACGAGATGTAGCATATGTTTCAAGAACCGATTCTTCGGGGATTAAATGAGCTGAAAAACTTAGACAGGCAAGCAAACAATGCGTCCTCGTGAGAGATATTCATCTCTTCGGTGTGTCTTACATATCTGGATGAATAGATCTGTATGCATATGCAGGTATGTATGTCTCACGTGGTCATTCTTCACCGTTAATGGCGACGTCGACTTCCCTTCTTTGGCACCACGTGCGGTAGTCGAGGGAGAAATGAAAAACAACTTGCTCACCTCTCCAACAGCCCAAAACGCATACAGTGAAAATGGTACTAGAATTAGTGATACTAATCATCATATGGTAAGAAATTACAAGCAAACCCCATGTTATTAACATCGGCCCTTTTTCCCTTCCATCCTACCGATTTCCACGATGGTATATCCAAACACAGTCTACCCATGCTCGCCTGACTCCAATGTATATCATTCATGTATCTCTAGCTCCCTAAGGGCGAATTCAAAGTCCTTCAATACCTATTATTCAATGTATCACGGCGCGACCCCATATTACCACCAGTGTAAGCTAAATCCCCAGTTCTTCTATCCTCTTCTCCTCTCAACCTGGAAGTACGATCGTTGTTGAGTCTAGGCCTGCCGCGATTCATCACACTCTCTCTTGGTGGCTCGTTGCGTATCCTAGGAAACGTAGCAAAGGTACCCTTGCCGTTCTTGGGCTGTCCAGGGGGTGCTGTTCTCCTGAAGTCACCACGGTTCATTTGCCCTTGCACGTTGGACATGCGTGGCGTACGCAGGCTCAAAGTATTGGGATTCGATGGCAACTTTGTATCTAGTTTGGTGGGTGTTGGCTCACCAGACTCGAGATCACTGCTGTCTCGAAATCTGAACCGGTTTGGATCTGTTGCTGTCAGGCGCACCGAGGGGCGCCAGCCAGGTGTCGCCGTATCAAAGTTGCTAGTCGAACGAGCGCTTACACGTCGCTCTTCAGGGGACGGCTCTTTGCTTTTAGGTGGCTGAGTGATTATAGTGTCAGTTTGTGATGGCGATTGCGTAGTTGGCTGGTTTGGTTGATTTTGTGTAGAAACAAGAGTCGGTTTTAAAGATTGGTACGGTATGGCTACCATAGGTAGAGGAGGTGTAGGTTCCGATATAATCTGTTGAATATCCATAGAAGAACGTGCCTTGCCCTTTTCGCTGCCAACCCGGATGAGGCGGACGGTCGTTGCGCTGCTAACGCCATTGTCCTTTTGTAGTCGAAAGGTTGGTGGTTGCACACTGTCTACATCATTTGTATCTGGCTTTGGACTTATATCCTCTTCTTGATCGCTATAGCCGCTAGCAGCAGAGTCGCTATTATCTCGTGCTTCGCGTTGGGCTTTCTTGGATCGCACCAGGGGGCTCAAGCTCGGCAGCTTGAACTCATCCCCTGTGGACTTAGAGCCTCTGCCAAAACGAGGGAAACGCGGACTTGGAGAACCACGAACAGTAACAATTCTTCCATTGCTCTCTGGAGCTTTTTCTTCGCTGATAGACCTCTTTTTACGTCTATACCTAAGCAACAAGTAAGTAGAAACTGTGCTCAATACCGCAGTTCCAATAATGGACACTACAATAATAATCGCAAGAGTAGTAGTTGACACAGAATTTGGCTGTCCTTGTTCCACCGGCGAGTTTACATCACCCTACAGGTTCTGAGGTCAGTATACCACTTTTAGAAATCGAGGTAAGCAGACGTACTCTCACGCCACTTGCTGCCGCTGCCTGGATTTGACTGGCTGCAAACTGGCTCGCTGCAACCCGCGCGGAGCTTACAGCATCGCTAGCACTGCTCTGAGCACTGGCTAGATTGGCAGAGAGCCGGCTATTCATGCTCGCTAAAGACTGTGATATCTGACTACTGGCACGCGCGTCAGCTGCAGACACGGCACTTGATGCCGAAGACTGTGTCTGGGACAGTTGTCGGTTGGCTTGGTCGGCCGCTTGGTTTGCTGACTGCACAGCTTGATCTGCAGACTGCCGAGCTTGATCCGCAGACTGCCGTACAGACTGAGCAGACTGGGACATTTGGCTCAGGATCGAAGAGGCACTCGAAGAGACGGACGATATAGCTTCAGTGGCGGATTGCGAAAGTGATTGAAGTTGAGCTGAGAGTGCCTGAATTTGGCCATCGTCCTGCCGCCCTCGTAGTGATGGCATTGCCGTCGGGTGAGGCATTCGCAACGACGCTGCTTCCCTTTCCACCGGGATGCTTGTTGGATCCGTCATCCTATTCAAAACCCTCTCAAATGTAGTTTTCTGCTCGATGAAATGGGAGACTACCACTTCATGCAACATAGAATCCACAACTCGTGGGTTATGCCCAAGCACAGAAGACGCCACCTTGATGCTAGATTCGGTATCATGGTTGTAAGTTAAAGCCTCTTTAGTGACCGCCACTATTAAAAGGGAATAACGCAGGAGCCAGCTCTGCTGCATCCTCATGAACCCATAGTAAGTGTCGACAAGTGAATACGATCGTCTGAAAGCTCGTTCGTAGGGCTTGGAGGAATGGAAGGATGAGATGGATCGCACAAGGGTGACACAAGCAGCGATGTCTATAGTCAATATGATAGTTAACAGTACGAGCAGGTTGCCAGATCACATCATATTGCACCTATTCACTTAGACGACAGGTAACAGAACCTTGGGGCGGGAGATCATGCATTCATGTTTGACGAGCTGTAGAGCACGTTTGAAGGCCTAAAATTGGATGGTGCGCAACCGAAAGCTTGGTAGCTAGCAACCCAGGGAGCTGGGGAACGCAGCCAGCAGGCCGCAGACCGCGTTGGTGAATAGACCCAGGTTGACTATCACATTTTCTTATTTGACCTGGTATCTCCTGGGTGGAAAGGTGTGTGATCTGCAGCCGGAAACACCGTAGCGAAATGCAGCCAGGACACGGAATCGAGAGACGACGTGAGCCAAGAAAGTGGGGGAGGAGCCGCATAGGACCTATCCAGGTAGACTTGGAGAGGATCCAGGTTCTAGCGAGGAACCTTGCTCTCACACTTGTTAGGGTGACAAGAGCAAGCAACCCGCGGATCTCCTCCGTGATTTATGCTGCTATAAGACTACGGTGTTTTGGAGGCAATACGGCCTTGCTCCTATAGCTTGATGCCCGTTTCTAGATCTCCTGATCAGCTTGACAGAAATAAACTCGCGAGGTAGTCTTTCAAATTAGGCAGAATACACTGATCAACGACGTTTCTTTGGGGTCAAACATCTTTGGAGAGAGAGATAAACACATCCTTAAGAGGTAGAACGACGATGGCGGCATCTGTTGAACAGCCACTTTCGCACAACTACGGGCGTCGTATCGTCCGAAAACCCAGACGGCCATCTGCAAGAACGGGCACAACTTGAGACGAATGCTTGGAAGTGCAGTGGTCACAGTTGCAGAGCAGCGCACCTCTCATGGCCCAGGTAGGCTGGCTGAAACGGTTGCCAACTTCATAAGGGCACGGATAGTCGGACGCCGGGAACAAGACATAATCAACCCACGTGGTTGGGTCGGCGAATTCTACCTTCGGGGTTCTAAGTCCATCAAATCGGGCAACGTCTGAACGGAATAAAGAAGCGAGAGTAAGCCATGTAAGCAAGTGAAGATAAGCGAGCAACTATTCCACTTGAAACCACGTTTGTTCGCCTTTAAGCATTGACTAAGGAGTCAACACCCCACAGCACGGGATGTATAGGTAAGTTAGGAGAGATATCTGAAACGCGAGAATAGGGATATACAACTTGTCCTATAGGCAGCTTCAACCTGTTGATTCGTTATCCGCTTCTCGTTGGTGAGTGGAGAGAGTTGAGAAACTGTGATTGTCTCTTATTCCTTGTTGTTGCCCAACTCAGGATGTGGGAAGCTATGATGGTTGGCTAAGATTCATAGGCAAGTGAAAATGCAGTTGGCTTAGCAGTTACGCCTGCTGTATGTGCCCGCTGTACTCTGTAAATAGTGTACTTATTGTACCTTGCAGCAGCGCAAGTTACCTAGCGCATGGACCCCGCGCACGTGCCACATGGCGCGTCGAGATTTCTTACAAGGCTTCACCTGGTGACATCAGTCAATATGAGATGTCCGTGCCAACCAACCGTCACGACCCGTCATTCCATGTCGCAACAGCAGGAGCCAGCCTCGCATCTACACTCCGCTCCTTGAACGCCCGCCTCCGCTCCATGGACGGTCGGTGATCCAGCCATCCATCCTCCATCCGAACATCGCCCTGGCTCCGATCCAAATGATACCGAAGATACTATGGAGCATCTCAACATCCACGACCCGCCGCCGCAGCCTGGCGGCCCTCACCCCGGCGCCATCATGAACCCCTCGGGCCCTCCCGCGCCGCCCCAGGCACAGCAGCTCCCCCCTCAGATGTTCACCACCGCCGCCCAGCTGTTGGATCTCACCGATAGTAAGACCACCAGCGACCAATGGCCGCGTATCTATGGTTGACCGTTGACCGCGACCTTAGAGAAGCTCCTGCTGGTCCTCCGCGACGGCAGGAAGTTGATCGGCATTCTCCGTAGCTGGGACCAGTTCGGTACGTAATCGCCGTCTTCGTCTGCACTGGCCTTGAAACTCACGCATTTCTGAACCTCAGCGAACCTGGTTCTCCAGTCCACTATTGAGCGCGTATTCGCCACCACCTCTGGGCCCGAAGACCCTCATCCCAAAGGTTTATTTGCCGACAAGACCCACGGCATCTTTCTCGTGAGAGGCGAGAACGTATTACTGCTAGGTGAGATCGACCTCGACAAAGATGACGATCCACCCACCGGCTTCGAGAAAGCCGAGTTTAGTTTAGTCGAGAAGCTCGCAAACGAGCAGAAGGCCGCTGAGAAGATTAAGGAGACGAAGAGACTCAAGAAGCTAGCGACACTGGGCTTCGAAGGCGAAAACATGGGGGAAATTCTACTCTAAAGGCTCTTTTAAATGATTTACATTACGGGGGTTCGACGTGGAGCCGAGAAATTCAGAAAGGTGTCATCGTCTCGACGATAGACAATCAGAGACGGGCAGAATATTGTGAAATGCCCCTTCATCAGCAGAGATTTAAAGTCTGTTATTGATATATTTCAAGCGCTTAGAAGAACAGGAATGGCCTCACCCTTCCTAACAAGATGATACTATGCAGCGGTCTCCAAACTCCTAAGTCAGTAGTACTCGAAATGCAAAAACAAAACAATATTCCCGGCATTCTAATTTTGCTATTCCCACTTATATTTATGTGCTCTAAATGATATATAGATAGCCCACGAGGACTAGCTGAATAAAGCACTCGCTTGAACAAGAATTTATTTCTTATGACATTCTTATATCAGTATGAGGTCTGCTTCACCCGGACTTCTTGCGTTGGACACTTTCAAACAGCGGATTTCCAGGAAGGGATCTAGCCCGCAAAAGCTGACTATTATGCTACAATCCAGGGACGAACCCTTCAACCCTTGCTTTCCAGTCTTCCGGGAAATGTGACCCGGGCTCACCGTCCCATCCACCAGCCATCATAGCAACAGCAAGCAAGAACGAGCTGGAACCCGGAAAGTAAGGAGTCGGGACTCTCGACCCTCCCTCGGGATACCCAGCGTCGTCGAAGTTAAACAGGGGATCCAAGAGATACGCGACTGCCTGGTCGATGTCTCCAAGACGCAGCGAGTTCACTACAACACTCGGGAGTCAATTATATATCACCGGTTTAAGCGTTCTCTGTGAGTCTTTTTGAAGCGTATGAATTCATATTCACTTACTAGCGAGCATCGGGAAATCCCAGCCCCAGCAATCATCCCGATCCCAGAGCTCACGTATCTTATCCGCCGTATTTCGCACAACAGTCATGTTGAGCGGCGGTCCACTATATAACACCGGGGTCAATAATATCCACTTATGGCAAGAATCACCCAGGGTCTCGGGAGCCTGCAGGAATTCCATGCCCGTTCCGGAAACCCCCCCCAAGACAGCGGACTTACCTGGTAGGGGGCGGTAGGAGCCCAAAGATGGCTGACATGGCCGGGTGATCGGTAACGGTCGTCGAGTTTGGCACCCACATATCCGGGATGCCCTCGTAGAGCGCAAAGGCGTCGTCCGCAGTCGGCAAGGGCGCCAGCCTATCGCGGACATCGATCCACTTCGCGGGAACGGGGAGTTCCTGCCGCTGCTTCCAGCGGATGGCGACGTCGAGCCCGAAGCGCCAATACGCCAGCTCGAAGGCCGGGTTGATCGTGGCGTTGGGGTTCGTGTTCTCCGACGCCGGATACATGGGCGGACCGAGGTCGTAGACGCCCGTCGACGCGTTGTAGAAGGCGTACGACGCCATGAAGTCCGCCGTCGGCGTGAGGATCCCGTCCCATTTCTCCAGCGTCGCGGAGCTGGGGAACGAGCGGTATTCCGTCTCTGCGAAGTACATCGGGTGAGGCTGCTGCCAGATGAGCAGCGAGTTGATCTCGCCGGGCGCGGATCGCCCTGTCGGGTCTGTCATCTTACCCCATCGCGCGCCTTCGTAGCCTTGAAGTCGCGCGCGGTCTATGGATGAGCTTAGGAATTCGCTGTATGTATGTGGGAGACTACGCCATAGTAAGGAGTACTTGTCCCAGCGGGCGAAATGAAGCAAGTGCCACAGTATCATTTCCAACTGCAGAACATCATTAGAGTTGGTAATTATAGGGCTTGGGATATTGCGCTTACGTGAAATTTGCCGTACCAACCATTGTTCACCAGACCTGGAAACAGCGTTAACTAGGGATTGGAGTCAGGCGGAAGTGCCTTCGCTTGGTGGTATTACCTGATTCTGTTACAGTTAGTAAACTTGCTTTCGACAAAATGCCGGACGGCTAAGAAGATATACCTTGTGGGGGATATGCAGAAGCTGAATTGACAGCTGTCAGATATTGAGATAAGATGATCCTTCGCTGCAGCTCCGTTGCGTTTGCCGAGGTCGTCGCAGACAGGTCGACAAATGCCCCCGAGTTCCAGAATGATTCCCACCATTTTCTAGACGCCTCCTTGATTTGAGGCAAGTCGCGAGTCTGAAATGTCATCGCGTCTGGCGAGAACGTTACCGTCAGCGTAATATCCTTCTCCTTTCCTGATGGCTGCAGCAAGTAGCGGTGTGTCCCGTTAGCAGGACCAGAAATATCGGCCTGGGAATTCCAATTGAAGGTGACATCGTACGACGTCTCGTCCAAATCGTGACGTATAGTTGCAGCACCCTTCTGTGAGCTCAGTGTAGTTCTATGACTACCCGTAGCATTGAAGACCCCTACGAAAGGAGCGTCGAACTTATTCCGGGTTGGAAGAGGGAAGTCGAAGAAGATGCCCAGGGATCCTGTGGCGAGTAGTTCTGACTCGACTGAGATCCCTATTGTGTCTGAATTCGCGTCTGCCCAGGTCTCCACATGGACAGAGGTGCCGTTATACTTGAATGAAGATGAGATCTTGCCGATCCACAGATCTAATTCCTGCCTTTTGTCTTCCAACTCCTCTTCAGTCGTCTCTTCTCCGTTGAATGACAAGCCAATTCGTGCTAGATTTAACCTTTGGGGGTTTTGTATCAACCAATTGGAGATATCGCTTTGAGCGGGATTAGGTTGGTTATAATTCACCAACCGGTCATGGGTCCACCAATCCAGGCCCACGAAATCTATATGGCAGTATGAGTCGGAAAACGAATGTTTCGGTTGTGTGTCGGTATCCCACCTTCAACTGAACTTTGGCCAGGGGTAGTAGGTAAGCTGAAATTATGCCAACCCCAAGTCGACATAGTCGCAAAGGGGCTGAAGGTTTGGAGCCCCGTGATGTCGACTCCGAAGGCGAAATTGCCATTGCCGACTTGCAACGGCGTAGTAACGGAGCTTGCATTGCGACGAGGATTAAACCTTCGAACAACCTCTCTTCTGTCAATGGGGCTGCCGGTTGCGGTGACTGCCGGGATACAGAGGGCAAGTATGCTGACGCTTGAAACCGTGAAATGCATTGTCATATACTTGTCCCTATAACTCTACTTGAAACGAGCGCACACAGCCTAGATGCATACAGCATACCTCACACAACGTGAGGGCTATCTCTCTTGAAAGAATCCTTGTTAACGCTGGACAATATTGACTGGGGCTTTATAGAAATCCCGGTCCCAAAGACGCGTTACCGCACAGGCATCTCCATCTGTGGGGTCGTTCTGGTTATGGTCGATCTGGGGAATCTCGGTGAGATGTATGCCGAAAGCTGGGGAAAGGAACCCGCCTAGTCCGGTAGTCTTGCCGAGGCGTCTGGGGTTGTCATTTCATTGTCACACTAATAAGAAACCTTACATGAATGTAACAAGCTTTGAACCGGCCGAGCCCATGTTGCGACAAGACTTCGAGGCTTAGTAGAGTCGGTTATCCGTAGATATCCTTGCATATATGAAAGGGCATTAAACACAACACCTCACTAGTATTCTTGCATTATTATTATTAAACGAACCAATTGAGTCGAATCGAGGCCCAAGCCCTCTAGAATCAGATACAACGTAGATAATTATGTTACAGTAAACTAAGGTATATATGCAACCTATATTGGGGGATACGATTGTGTCGTTGGGAACTGCGCATACCGTTAGTAGGCAGTTCTACCTATGGCATGCTACTATATTAAGAGGTTATACGTATATCTTTCCAAGGATGTTGATAAGGCTATTTATGATCACTTTTTCTCCTCAAATAAATTATTACGGTTAGATATTGAGATATGCAAAGTTGATACGATAGCATCGTGGTGCTATATCACAACTATACACGTACCTTTTACGACGTTATACCTCACGAAACTTAATTAAACCTTATTTTGAGTGCTCAAGTTAGATAGATCCATTATATAACTACCTAACTAAGGGACGTTGAACTGCAAGACAAAAAGTTAAATAGTGCTAAGCAAAACCGCACGATCTAATTACAAAAAGACCACAGAAAGGACTTAACAAGGTCTACATAGACAGGGTATAGTACTTATAATATCAGGCAACTAACTAAGATTCAAACGCAAAGTAAGTAATACATTATATTAGCTCTTTGAAGCATTAGGGAATATTGTCGTGCGTACCGTTCGCAGGCGTGTCTCAATCAAATTGATAGTAAGCGATGCAGGCATAGAATAGACATCAAGCCTGCTTAGGTCGAAGCTCCAACCCGCTTCCCCCATCTTCGAAGGTTACAATCATAGATATGGCAGTCTTTTCGATATCCCCATTCTTGTGAGCATACCTGAGTTGGGCTCGAGTCCCCGTATCGACCGAATGAGTAAGCATCGCGATCATGTCCGTCTTCCAAGGCTGAAGACCAAGCTCGTGAGTCCCTAACATGCAATGCAAGCAGAACGCTAAGCTCATTAAGCAAGCCAATAGAGGTACACTGACGTAGGGCCATTCAACCTTTATGCGTATAACCCACTCCTGTACCGTACTATAATGAGCTGTATTGGAGGCGTCTCACATTCATTTTGTCAGACTATCAGCAACTTTGTCAAAGGTTGACGTTAAGTTAGTGCTTTGATAAAAAGCTTGCGTAACTGGTGACGAAACCGAATCTCGTTCGCCTAACAGCGGCCAAGACACAGGTCCACCAAAGAATCCATCATTCGCCCAAATGATAGTGCTTGCCATGGTATTTTGAGATAGATTAAACTTCGTTGTAACATTTCCCGGCAAAAAAAAGCGTTGGATATCTTCCGGGGGTATAAATAGTACGAGATCGCCACGATTTGAGTACATGGAATAAAGATAGAGAGTGGAGGTGTTCCGGTTATCATAAGCTGTATTAAGATCACACTTGCGTACGAAGTAGAGTCCCTTTCAGACCATGAGGTAATTTTCTCCTCGATAAGTACTCCCGCTATAACAGAGGAATTGATGGCCTGAGTGCAAAAGTATAGAGAGCATTCAGTGGCAGTCACAGGGGTATCATCCCAATTTAGATCCCCTTTCACATAGCTATCAGCCGCCTTTATAATCCCGACAGTCGTGATCATAGCGCTGAGGTTATGAAATGAGATAGTGTCCTGTGAATCAGTCAGCCTGGCGGCTTCTATCCAAGTCGACTGCGCATCTCGTGACCCCAGATGGTTGTTGAGGCTCAGATACGGCAGAGATTTGCTGGTAACATAGGGCTGCAGATTCTCGTCTTCCAATTTTTCAGTCGTTATATGACTAACATCATTGCATGCACTACATATGGCCAGCATCGTCGTAGGGCAAGTAAATGAGGCAGTTTGATTCGACGTAATAGAGAGTGAGTTATAGAAGCCGTTGTTTATAGCGGCCACCATTCCGAGGTCTGGTTTAGTCTCGAACTTATGCGCAAAAAAAAGGAGAGGAAAAACTATGACTGCCATCTCTTATATACGTCCCAGCGTCAAGTTAAACCCTGTGACTAATCCTCGCTTCATAGGCAATGTTTGCTAGTCCAGCCGCCGACTTGTCCTCCAGCCACTACTAGAAGAATCTAATTATAACACCTTGCGTTACGCTACCGCTCCTAAGGTCCATGTATGTCAATAAGTCTAGAGCTCTTCACGCAACAATAATTGCTTGGCCTACCCTTATCATATCAGAGGACGGCTTAAACGAGATCATGCTAGTTCTTGCCTTCTTTCTTTACTGCCTTCTCGGCTTTCTTTGCTTCCTTCTCAGCTCTCTGCGCCTCCCACTCTTCTAGATTTTGCACTAGTAGCCAGTCCAGGGATTTGACCCTCTTCCGCTCTCCCCAGCTATTCAAGCGTGTTTGGGGATTCTTCCCTTTCTGCTGCCGTTTCCAGGACCGCTTACGACTCGACTTCGCGACCTTATCGGCCTTGCGGACCTTATGCTTGATTTCCCACGTCGCGATCTTGGCAAGCATAGTCGTCGCGGGACTCGGCGCTGGCACGTCAAACGAAAGCTCGCAGATATATTGCGACAAGTATTGAAGACACCTGTCCTGGCACGTCAACTCTAGCGTCGCCTCGGTCAGCGCCGCGAGGCAGTGATCCTTCTCGTCGAGCCCGAACAGCTTCTTGAGCCGTTTCGTGCCGATGATCTTGATGTGCAATTTCCGCGGATGGAAGTACTTCTCGTTCATGAGCGCTATATAGTCCTTCAAGCGCTTGTAATTCATCGCGGCTGCGCAGATGATCGCAATCGTCTCTATAGCGCTGCCGACGCCCTCTGCTACGTCGTATGGCACCATACCGACGGCGACGCCGGCAACTTTTAGCACGCGGAATGCGAAGTGGGGCGTTATGATGATGTTCAGGTTGTCAAGAAAGGCTACGAAGTCCTCTTTGACGACGGCGTGGTCGGCTAGCTCTGGTGCCCACGCGCGCGCGAATGGGACCGCTTTCCCTGGATATAAACGTGGGATCAGAACCGGCTTGGGGAGAGGTGGCAACTCTGCATCTTCCGGGACGGGAGGAAAGCTTGCGGTCGCGAGGTCGAGGATGCGACTCTCGGTAACTGGCTGGCCCGAGTCCTGAGACGGGGTCGGTGCGAGCTCAGTATCAACCCGGTCGGCGGATGACAATGTCCTCGATAGCCTCTTTGAATCATTTGCATCGCTAGAAACAGCCGTGTTCGAAGAGGCTCGAGACACAGCTAGGCTCTCTGAACCTATAGTGTTGGGATGAGCAAGGCGCTTTTCAGAGGGATGGCTTCCATCGTGATTCTCACGATTATCGGGCTGATCCTTCTTTGGCGCCAAGGAGCTGCTGGCCTTCTTTGTTAAAGTCTTAATGGCATTCCCAAGGAGTTCCTTTGACGACATGACTAAGTGATCGTTTGAGATATGGATGAAGTATGTAGTCGCATTTCCTATCATATCGCAGCATCCCTACAGTGAGGCAATATCGGGAACAATCTCGAATTCTCCCATCGCGACCGTGAGAGGAAGTCGAGAACCAAGCAAGCCTTCGTTGGAGTAGGGGATCGTCATATTACCTAGAACGGCATAGAGCTGGAAGAAAGCTGAACAGGAAAGCCATGATAAGATTGCTATGTGTTCATTGTTGATGTTTTAAAACCCTCGTATCTCGTATACCTACTTAGGTACGTAATAGGAATGCCCAGAATGGACTAACGTAGCATATACAAATGGATGTCGATCCGTTAAGCTACAATCCCAGCTGCAGCTCTGTCAATGCTACGTGATAAGCTTTAGAGTTTAGAAACGGCTGTCTTAAAGGTCTAGACATCGACAACTTCTTATTGGTCACCAATTCGGAGCCCTTTCCGCT
Organism: Xylaria sp. 218_066; assembly: GCA_019843955.1. Classification (NCBI taxonomy): domain Eukaryota; kingdom Fungi; phylum Ascomycota; class Sordariomycetes; order Xylariales; family Xylariaceae; genus Xylaria; species Xylaria sp. 218_066. The sequence continues at coordinate 17,575 of JADKYC010000119.1, read as the reverse complement.
GCAAGGGAGGTTAGGATAATGTCCACTGTGTCAAGGTGGGGTGCGTATATGTTTGTGGGATGGATTAGCGAAGACAAGAAGGATGGTGAAGCGATCGCTAGGCGGATGGTACAGTGGAAGAATGAATTGACGGAGTCAGCAGAGGAAGAAAAGGAAAGCAGATCCTAAAACAAATTAGCAGCAATGTTCCTGGATGGCCAGATTACCTACGATATAATATGATTCTTTATTCCCCTCTGTCGTCCCCCCCTTCACTCTCTATATATATCTTACTTCTGCAAGAGGTACAAGGGACCCCATTTTCGGACCCCTAACTGGAGGCTTCTATTTGTATGCAACATGCCTACACTAGATTAGACCCCTTCTCTCAGCCGTCTTAGAACATAAGTTATGTTCTGCGGTGTTCGGCCCTTATCTGCGTTTTGTATCTAGCAGCAAGATATACCAGCCAGTCGGGTGGAACTACTCCGAGTTCTAACGTCATTATTACTGTTCGCCTCAGCCATACGCCGCTTGGATTATATAACCTCGCCCTATCCCGGCAATACTAAGCAGCGTTAATTGGGTATTCTACCTTGGAAAGTACAGTGTGCTTTGGTTGTCAGGTATCCCTATAAAAGTAGTAGCATAATATTGGCAGTTCCTTGCGGATTAGAATACCGTGTGACAAAGCTCTCTATATACAGGGGCAACTGGAAGCTCCCAATTGGTTGACAACATCACCTATCAACCGAAGCTAACAAAGAAAAAAAAGAAAATCAGATATACCTATCTACGTTTCAGAAGATGTAGAGGAACAGAGGGAGTATGGAAACCACGATGTGAAACTTATATTCAGGCATGGATCCAGTCTATTCCCTGAGCGTTAGGCTCCATGTCTGGTTTCACGCCGTCTTGTTTTTTGCTGCTGGGCGCACAAGTGCCAGAGTCTACCAGCTGATGAGGGTCACCTGGTCTTATGGATGATATCTCAGCGAAATTCTCAAAGCAAGATAATAATTATCATATATTGTCAGCTCTTTGACCGAACATTAATTCATCAGATCATGCTTTCAATAGCGCCACCTGTCGATCCTCTAGGTGAAATGTTCACCTCTGACGAAAAGAGATTACTGCGAGGTCGAAACCCGGGACAACAAGATGCTAGGGATCGCCTTGTCGTGAGACTTGCCGATGCCTTCACTTTTCGCCGTGCGCCAAGAGGCTGGCTGCCCTCTTTTAACTGCTTTGAAAAAGCGGCTCTGCTGGAAAATGTCGACATATCTCTTTGTAGCCTTCCGATTACAAGCCAGGCTGGCCTTACTGAGGCGAATGAGTATAATCCCTTACTGTCTATCGCTCTTTGTCCCATAGTTGATTTTTATTTTATATAGAGTGATGGAATATGTGAGGAGCAGAATCCCCCAAGACCCATTTGGTAACTCCTCCGGTGTGGGTATGGACGAGTTGAAAGACATCATCCAGTTTTCGCAGGGTGTATGGACAAAAGACGGCAGGGATCAAAGCCTCGCAGTCATTATCGACAGTATTCCCAACAATACTAGGATTAACAAAATAGTTTGCATTGGGTTGTCTGAAATAGCGGTGAGGCTTGGCCCCAGAAGTGAGGCTATAACGGTCATATCTCGTTGTCTCGCCCAGCATCTCGCTGTTGTGAGTAGTAAGTGATCCTCAAAAGAGCCCTCTCTCCCCTGGCTACTTGAGAAATACATATTCTATTTTTGGGCTATAATGATAGCTGGGAAGCCTCATGTTTGTCCATACAGTAGATTAAGCTGAAATTAAGACGGCTGACTCTGATTATTGTAGTGGTCCGCTATCTAAAGAGTCTTGTATCTCACAAGGTTGAGCTCTTCGCGGCCGACTGGAGTTATGACCTACCGCACGAGCAAGCCCTAGAGCTGCTTGGGTTTACAATCCTCGACGCGTCCTACGGGAAGCAAGAGCATTTCAAGGCGATCGACGACAATACGATGTTGATAACCTTTTCAATAGCGCACTTCGAATCTATCCTTCCTATTATCAGCGAGTACGCCCGCCCAATAGCGATGATATGCGACGCATATGACTACCTGATTGATGAGAGCCGAATTCGACCGCCGCTAAGTCCGGTATGGAGTCGAGTCAAGTACGGTGATGCATGGATTACAATTCCTGGTCCTCCGCTGGTAAATGCAAAATCAACGACAACGACTGGTATAATTGATTCGACAGCCCAAGCATCCTCTTGGGTTCCATTTTACACCGAGTCGACCGGCCAGATGCTGGAAGGTTATAGGATTGCAATGAACATGTTTGACCTCGACGTGACAGGGCTCGCGAATAGGTTCGAACTTCATCACGATGCAGACCATAGGCCAAGAGACGCGGATAAGACCGAAGAGAAACGGTTTGCCGGCAAGAGCAGCCGCCTCTTTGTTCGAAAGTAGTATAATTATGGATATGAATTAGAGGCGTGATCCCAATGTGGGCTCTAATATGAATTTAAACCCGGAAACTGAGTTAGCCTAAAGCATGTCAGAAATTCGGGTAGCTACGTGGTTTAACACGGAACAAAAGTTGCAGTTCATCTTATACTTTAAGTATTTAGCATGGTTTAAACTCCTAGATTCTAAGTCAGGTATCCTAAGTTATAATTCTCTAAATGTATCTAAGTTTGGAAAACGACAAATAGTAATTATCATGGCCTAAAGTTCTTTGTTGTAACAACGATGAGTCTTGGAACTATGTTCTATTCGCATATAATCATCTATGGCCGCAAGGGAACCTCCAGCTCCAGCGGAATTCTAGCTCTATATATATACACGAAAGTTACGATTCCGTTCGTCTGCTATTATCGCGTATTACTGTCTATTATCGCCTGTTTTTATGATCAGATAAATAATGGGTAGCTGAATATGCAGACTGCCGCTTCATAGATGATTCACATGATAATAACACTTGGCATCGGATATATGCATTCCCAATACCTTGGGTAGTTCCGTATGACATTTGTACTACAAAATTTCAAGGCGACATAGTATTAGTATCATAGCACAAGTTGCTCTGATGCACCCATGATATAGTGATGAGTTATGCCTTTCCTTTATACGAGGAAAGACAGCTGTTGCTAGATCATAGCAGTTTAGTAGGTATCCAGATATTGGCTGAGACCCCTTAAGTAAAGAACCGACACCTTACTCTGGTGCAGTTGGATATCTCTTGCAAGGCATAGCATCGATAAGGCCGATCGATTTTCTTATCCGTTGCCTGAGGTCTCGCCCCTATATTTTTTGAGAAAAAGCCCTTGCGAAATGTCTTACAGATACTTGAGATAATTCTACTAGGTATCATGGAATGTTCTATTATCGGATTGGCGAGAGTGATCTCTCAAAGCAAAGTATCCAGGCTATCAACAGTTCTACGGCCAGATCTATTGGTCGCTTGACGCGTGTATATCCTTTCTTCATAACTTCTTGCAATCCCTATACTATTTTAGCCTATCGAAGGGCCCAAATCCTGGAATAGATCGACTAAGCGTGCTTTCCGACCTTTTGGTGAGACAAACATCTTAGTGTACTTTTCTTCGAACTACGATATCCACTGCATGCTGCCAAGTCATTAGAGAACATCAAATCATGCCGACAATTACTTGTTCATCTCCAAGGTCAGCCTCCAGTCCAGCTGTGACGACAGGAAGGGCAAATTAAATTGATCATTCTAATACACTCTTTCAACGACTCAAACAGATTTTCGCTATAACAAAATACCAGTGCTGCTTCCCAAGTTCGCATTTTACTTACATAGGATGGCAGCTTAGTCAGCCATATATAGTCTTGCCAAAGCTGCAAGGTTTCCGATCTCACCGGGACTAGCTATTCTGATTTGGACACGATTATGTGAGCAACTCGAGCCACAAATTTCAAGATTAGAGATAAATGGTCTCCCAGTCGCCAAGTCCCCGAAGTACAACATCGTGGGCCCTTTTCGTTGGCCGAACGCAAGTTACCATTCCTTTTTTGGACGACGTAGGCTATTAACCTGGAAGAGATGTAGAAAGAATTCTTGTATTCACAACGAGCGTGGTGCTAAAATTATCTTGGTCATGGCACAGTAGGTGAATACTGTGGCATAGATATTTATACGCTGAGCGGAACATCGTCTTCGTCGGCTTCTCGCCAGCAAAGAAAAAAAGGAAATCAAGAGGGTAAAAAAGGAGAAAGAGGTTGTGAAAGGCAAGGTGTAGCTGTTATTACTCCACTAAAGGAGCCATTTGTAAAATTTGGAATTGGGCTCTCTATAAGTCTAGTCGCACTCGCAAAATAGTACTCTACGCGAGACTGGGAACTACTCGCAGTACTGCAGGGATCTGAAGACAAAGTTCGCGAGTGTCTACTCGAGTACGTGTGTATGATTTACCTTCAAGTATAAATAGGAGAGCAAGATCCGTCCCTCACCATGTTGCCTGAGCCTTGACAACTCAAGTAATCTTTAGCCGAGCACATTTCCCAAAACATCAACCTATATTATCTCATACCTACCATTCCTGGACTTAGGATCATGCCGAACACCTTCGAGATCACCATTATAAATGAGTCGGGCAGGACACAGAGCTACTTACTATTTTGCGCACAGCCTCAGGTCTCGGCGAGTTCAGGTTCGAAAGTCTACCCAAATGTTTGGATGACGACAACCCCTGTTCCCTCGAACCCACAAGGGAGAGTTAGCACCACTTTCGTCATAAACCAGCAGTTTTATGGCGTTTGTGGAACTTCCGTCAACCCCCTGAGGCCCGGCGTCGTTGTTTCCACCGCCGACTACGAGGAGGTCAACTTGGGAGAAGGCCAGAATCCCGGGACTTTGCTCAACTTTACAACCAACGGTGGAGCTAATTTCAGTTCCTCTTCCAACAATGGCCCGCTGAATGGCGGCTTTGCCATCAGCGGGGACTCATCCTGGAAGCTGCCTGATCCAAGTAGGCTTCTCTCTCATATTCGACTGCTCCGTAATCTCGAAACGATACTAACGGATTTTGGGCAGATAACACTTTCATCGGGCTAGGCGGGCGCGATATGCAAGGCAGAGTCGTGCCTATAGCCACCCTGCCAGCAGCCCCTTCCACGACGTGCAACATCTTTCCCAAGGTTTAATACTTTATTTCAACGGGCTCTGTTGTAGAAGGCGAAGTTGTGGATGTTAAATCCCTTGGGTCCGTGCAGCTCGTCAACTTCTCGAACTCAGCATCCAGTTCCCAGACTTTCATCCATACAATTGAGGGCATATATGTCCCCCTACCTCACTTAGCAGCCAAAGCGCACAAGCTCAGAACTCTCGCATTGGATAAAGTTACTCGGACCAGAGAAATCGAGCTGGGTAGTAACACGGGTGCTTCGACAAGTTGCTTGGTGAAGGAAGATTTGCTGGTGAAGAAAATGCATGAGGCATTTCTCAAACGGATCCATGATCTGGACTTGGGTGCTTAACGTAGTACGCAGAACGGTGTTATAAGGTCCTAACCACGCACACTACGCTGCTATTTTCTTATTCATGGTACTCGAAACTACCAGGTTGTTGTATTCAGGATGCTAGTTCAAGTACCTATGCAGGTCCGCCACTTTGAGAAAATGGATACGCTGTTAGCCGATATCATGACGAAATCTTCATGAGAGCTGCGAACGTAAAGGCTACGAGTTCTACGAGGGTAAAGTTATCGCTCAATGTTTTAGGGATCTCAAAAGAGCCTGCTAATGAAAGCTATTGCCAGTTCAATTTATAGTTACTATCCCTCCGCGTCACAAGCCACTTCAGTCGGAGGAAAAAGTGCGTTTTATAGATCTATGGTTTTCTTCAGTGCTCTGACTTAGTTCATTAATTATAGTAACACTATTATAATTACAGTTCAACCCCCTTTCTTCTTTCTGTGATACTATAAGCATGTTGTTACCAGAGGTAGTTCAGGAAGTCATTTCCTGACACTCAGTCGGCTACGAAGTAAATTTTTGCTACATCTTTCTTTCGAGTTATAATAGATGGGCAGAGATAATGATGAGGTATTTACCTTCTAGACGACATCCTCATGTAGAGAAATTAGGGTATCCCATACTTCTCATAAATGTATTAAAAGCCAGTGCTAAACATACAATACTCCTTTTTTTGGTTTCCGCGAACACGAACCCAACGGCGTCAGTGAGTTTCCAAGACAATTTTTCTGACACAGTGACTTTACACGTCAGTTTTATCAAACGACAACAAACTTTGCGTAGCTAGTGCTTTAGTCGCGACCACAAAGACGACTTCTTATGACTGAGCTCCTTATTGGTCTTCAGTGGTGTATTAGAAACATTTGAGGACCGCTCACGCAATTGACCAGGCGTTAAACCAATTGCTCCTCGGGTATCAGACCCGGTAGCCGCATCATACCTCCCCAATAGCATCTCCGCTAACCGCGTGGAGTGCTTGATACTCATGATGTCGATGTCGATCATGTAATACTTGGATGGCGGCTTTATACGGGTGATTGCGGTCACTTGGACGTCGTGGTATTCTAACTCGGTTCTACCGGGCCTAGACGGCTTGTATAGCCGTTCCATATCTTTGAATTGAATTTCCTGGGGATCCGTTAGAACATCGAGTTCCCGTACGTCAAAGCCGACTTGGAAGTTCTGCAACGAGCCGAGAAGGACAACAATACGCTCTCCGTCTTCGCGGTCGAACACGATTGCTACCGAAAGCTGATCGGTCCCCCTCGACATGGCAAAAGTGATCGGGCGCTCCGTTGATGGTTGTGAGTTTGCTCTCATTGTCGTGAGAAGGGGCGGAGTTGTCTTTTCCGTGTGAGATGGTTCCAAAATTCGAACGACTTTGTAGATACTTGGCGGTGGCATATATCTGAGTTGTAGGACATGTTGGGGGAATGCACCAATGTTCGATTGCTCATGGGGCTTCTGTCGGATGTAGATCGTCTGGAGTGGTCCTCGTTGACGTACCATTGCGAAAGTTCCAACTCTGACGCGAGCATACTGCTCGTCACAGTTGGAGAGCTTCTCGAGGTAAATGGCAAGGAAACTGGAGTTCTCAAAATCCGGAGGTGGAGGGCAATCCACTGCCGCGACGTATTGCCCGTCATCAAGCGCCGTCAGATGGAGTTCGATGCGTAGTCCGCGATTCGTCATGGCGTAGGGTGATCGCGGCTCGAAGTCTTCGTATGGGATGATACTATTTGAGTATAGGAAATTGGATGTTGACGGTGCCAATAGTCCGAATCTTGCGTCTGGGGGCGAGGACTGATTGACCCAGGCGAATAAGGACTGGTCGTCCGACTCCCTCATGATCTCTTCCTGTAATCTAAGAAAGGCCCTTTCCGCGCCTTCGCCGTACAGCATAGGCATATTCACAGAGAATACCCCCATTAGGCTGTAAGCTATGTCTTCGGGTCTCGTCACCTCTCTTTTCGCAGCCCAGGACATCCGTCTGGCAATGCTTGCGGAGTCGAGAGGCATGTCACCCAGCAGAATCTCTCTATCAATACCAGTAATCTTAGAGAGGAGATCACTGAGTGTCTTCTTCTTACCAATCGGGGTCCAATTTCCCGAGAAGAACTCGACATCCTTCGGGGCAAGTAATTCTTGCAGCGTCCATCCACGACGGAACCATTTGTTTCTTGAGAACTTGGCGGACCCTTCTTCCGTACTGAGATCCTCGGGCGCGTCATTCAAATACGCATAACAGGCGACTGCATCGCGATACCATGCGAACATAGAGTTGATGGCTTCGGAGAGCTCCGCACTGCTGCTTTTATCAATACAACATGTGTCTATCCAAATGTACTGATAGCCGTCCCTTGCTGCTCGCTCACATGCCTTGTAAACTTTGTTTCGCGATGTTTCTGATCCGTTGTGCTCTGATCCGTCAATGATGTCCTCGAATATCATCTCTCTCTGTTCCCATACATGAGAAAGGATAGCGTAACTCAAGCCGATCATCTGTTTTGGGGTTTTCTCTACCAGCGTTAATTTCCCCGTTACCCGGGGGTCCGTTTTCAACAGACGCATTTCATACGACGCTGATCCTGTCCAGAGGCATCGTGCTGCGAGAGAAAGTATTTGGTCTCTTTCGCAACCTTTTATATTATCGCACGGCGTAATATTTTCTATATCAAAGGATGCTATTATAGTTTACTAGGGCGCTAACGATTCAAGTTTGGGAGTAATCTTCACATCTTGTAACAAGTAAATGCTTGGCCTTTTAAACACGAATCAGCGTGTTAGTTTTCCCCGTGGCGTGACTGAGGAGGATTTTATGACTACATAGACCTCAATTGGGACACCGAAAGGAATCATATGGTTTCATCGCGTGTTTGCAGTATTCCTTTCAACGAATCATCCTATCGCCCCCAATAGGCAGACTCGATCTACATAAGCAAACAGATGGCGCAGTACCAACAAGATAAAAACAGCGTTTCGCATCTGACTAGAGCAAGATGAATACCGGATAATACTTACAACTTATTAAATTTCATAATAATCCCTTTGATAATTCCGACTTTTATTTGCTTGGTGCCAAGTCAGTCAAGATGGCCGAAATTCCGCAAACAGAGGGAATAACGGAGGCACCGAAGCGCGACGGTCCAGCGCAGTCTGAACTTACAGGAACGCCGGACGAGAAGGCTGGGCATGGGATCAATCCAGATGGCCCGGCGCCGCCAACATCTCTGCCACCTGGCATGATTCAAGAGGAGTATGCTTCTTGTCACCCGAAATCCAAAAGTACCAGAAGGTCTAACGTCCATATAGAAACAGAAAGCACATGAGTGTACTACCGGCTGCTAATGTCCCTCAAGTCGTGGTAGAAGGAAACCCGCCTATGGTCACGCCTCTCGAAAGGTTGACCGAACAGGAGACTTGGATCGATTGCCCGTTCTGCCAGCACACTACGAAGACGCGCATCACAAAGGAGGGGGATAGCCAACAAACGTTCGTGATGAGTTCTCTTGTCTGCCGTTGTGGGCGTTTGGATCTATGCTAACCACGAGATTCTACATGTATAGGCTCGCGTCAGTGATATGCTGCCTCATCTGTCTTCCCCTTGTATGTCTTCCTTGCGTCGCAGGTTGGTGCGAGAACACCCATGTCTTCTGCACCAGATGTGGGAAAAAGGTAGCGACTATTCCTCATGATGGTGGTCCGATCCAGGTCGTGCCCGTGAGCCAGCAAGACCACATGGTTCCGTCCAAGTATGTGGCACAGCCTAGCATGAAACAACCACCTAAGTAAAGAGCCGGGTCTTTCACCTGACTACTGATCGAGATCCTACGAACTTGGAGTTTGGAGCCTGGAAGGGGGTGCCAAGAGTAGTATTGGAGGAAATTGAAAGTTGCGATCCTATCTAATGAGGCCGCAACCAGCAGGGCCGGGTTTTCTTGGCTGGTTTAGGAATAGGGGAAGATGGGCTTGATAATGTATGGGTTGTCCGCCTGTCCACCTGTCTCTTGTATACGACTCGCATAGTATGTTCATTTTGTTGGTAATATTGTGCTTCTATTGGGAATCATGGACAAACAATAGGTAACGTCTTAGTTCTGATCTTGGGCGTCTGGTCGAGTATTCTTGGCTACTAACAAGCCACTAATTACTTTTCGCCTCGAGTTGCCAGCGCCGGATCTTTTCACAATCTTTTATCTTCCGACATTGTATCAGCAGGTAGAGGTTAACACCACGTGGCATAGACTCAACTACAAAATTCACAAGCTCTCTCTTCAGAGTCGTTACCTTAGAAAGTGCCCCTTGTTGCCCATTGACACAGAACACAGGAGTCGGAGATGGAGCGCACAAGCCTCCCTTCTACGCGTTCTATGCGAAGACTCCCTTAAGACGCATCACGAGATAGACATATAGCCTGAGTGCGTCCGTCGGCAATGGGCGATGCGCAGAACTACGTCCGGCGACAGCCTCTTGACGGGTCCTGGCTCGAGAGGGTCTTACATCTAGCATTCAGCCTGGCAGTAGCGATTCTGAGATTAGTGACCGGGAGTAATTGCTAAGTCAGATCGCCGAGAAAGGGGGGGCTATATTTGTAGGAGTTGGTTCTATAGCTCCGAGTCCAACTGCAAGGACACATGATAACTAAAGCCTCGAGTCGATGCGCAGCTTATTACTATCATCTCTTTAGAAAAGATGGAAAGTCGGTTAGACATCCGGTTCAGCATCATAAGATACTATTCATAACCCATGGCGTGAGGAGTCCTGTGTAGTATACGTATTGGTTTCTAGCAAACGAACTACGGTTCGCCATCATCATTATTCATTTCCCGCCCCCCGAGGATAGAATGTTCGCTGGTAGCCTGCCCTTGAATTCACCGATACTTCATTACTCATAAAATGCAGGGTATATTTGAACTCCCAGAGGCCTATCATGCCCCGTCAATCACAACTCGCCACCTGGACGAGTCTGCTGCGTCTGGTCCACTTCGGAGGGCACGCCCGACGCCTTCTCCCTCAATCCACTGCCGACAGGCATCACGCCGTGCTTGACGCCGAGCCTCCGGTCCTCCTCCTGCATCTTCTCCAGGCCCTGCGCCTTCAACTTCTCGTTGCCCGTGACGGCGCCGGCCGCTGTCTGCGCAGAGCCGGCCACGGCGTGCAGCGCGCCCTGGAAGTCGCCCTTCAGCTTCTGGCCTAGGCTGGCATCTGGATGCGTGGTCGGATCGGCCGACTGCACGGTGGTGCCTTTGGTGGTGACGTTGGTCGTGGTGCCGTCAGGCTGGACTTGAGCGCTGTTGCCGATGGTTGGAGTCTTGTCGGGCATTTTGGTTACTTGCTTGCTGGTAATGCTTCTAGGATTTTGCTAGGTATTTCTTCTCTTTGTGTTGTAGGGATGGGCGTTTGTTGATAGATGTAAGATCAAGTCGGGAGAATGACGGCCGCCCTTTAAATAAATGAACGACTGCTGGCTGGGACTCATTCCACATCATGCATGACGTCATATGCTCTTTATTTACTTGTAGTTCCTCGAGCGTCCTATTCAAGTCTCGCCATTTGAATTTTATTTAATTCCATATGTGTCATTAAAGCGTCACTGGTGGTTTTTATATGTTTTTCGACCATTTGTTTTCTTTTTTTTTTTTTTTTTTTTTAAAAAAAACCCCCATGGTGATAGTCTTGTACGAAGCATTGTTTTGCAATGCAACTACCCAATTACAGCACTTACCTTCTACGCGTAGTACAAATCCTATAACAAGTTACGGTGTAGTGGCCAGTGGCGGGTTCGGTCCCCACAAGTCCTGGCAAGTCCTACAGGCCGGCTCCATATCCTTTTGAATGTGGCTTCGGCTCCGTGACTTAGAAGTGAAATAGCGGGGCCTCGATATACCCAATAGAACGATAAAATCCGATCGGATAATACTATCATTGGGTGTATCGAGGCCCCGCTATTCCACTTCTAAGTCACGGAGCCGAAGCCACATTCAAACTTAGAATGCCAAGCTTCCACCTTGGTTATTCGGCATTCCTTTTGTGGAGGTTGGTTCAACTGTGCAAGTGAGGCATTGAATACCAATTGTCATATAACAGCGCATTGCAATCGTAACCATACCTAGGTAAACATACTTAGGTAGTTCGAACCTAGCCGTAACAACATTGTAGTAATCATTATATAATGTTACCGCAAATGCCCAAGTGTAAATAGTTTAAAGAATACAAACTGGTAAATAAAATCTTTTTTGACGGTTTATACTAGGCCCTGGAAGTTATTTTGAGTTGGACACTATTTGAAAGATTGTGTTCAAAAGAGTACTATACCCTGAGACCATTTTCAAAATCCGTGACCGTCTTGGTGATCGGCTTTGCTGACTCCCCTCTCGCTCCAGTAGTAATGGTTTTCGGAATGCGGGCAAGTCATCAATTGAGAACAATTGGGCTCGTGTGCCTTAACTATCATGTTAGAAAATGATGTTGGTTCAAACTATATACACAACTATGCTCATGATATATTTGAAGTGGTCAAAAAGATGTATACCCGTTATTCGATAACATCATCAACATCAGGAAACTACTGCTGTGCCATATATATTGGATGCAAGAGGCGTGTCTGTGTTGAAGGCTGGCTAGTTACCTTTGAGTTGGTGGAACGATTTATGCTGACGATGGATGTTTCCTCCAATATTACACCACTTATCAATACTACACCGACCTTTGAAAATTCTGGCTAGGCTGGTATTAAATAATCTTTCAAATATTTGTTCGTTCTCTAAATACCAAGGTAAGCGTTATAATAATATGTGTTACAGCTACAAAGTCAGGTATCGAAATAGGCAATTTGGTGATCTGAAACACTATTCCATGACTTACAGTAACATCGAGTTTTTTCTTCTTCACTTTTGAGCTCGCATATTAGTGGCCATAGCATAGCATACGACCTCGGAAACAACCTAACAAGGGGAATGTTTGTCTTTTCAAGGCGCAAATTGGTATATTAAGCAAACCTTCATTTATTGCATACTCGAAGAAATCCCAGGGAAGCAAGAAGGTGCATGCTGTGCGTAATCGCAGCTGTGAGGATCTCTGGTATGGGGAACGTATAAGCTCTGTTATTGGGCGAAGAGGTCTATCTGCATTCATGGGCTAGTCCCCAGTTACATATCCCCAGTTACATATGTACATGCCCTTTGTTGATGTAGGTGATCGTAACAGCAGCAATCGCGGCGACACGAAGAAAACCAGCGGTTATTCTGACGGGATATGGCGAAATTCATATACTCTGTTCATGTCTAGGAGACATTCATTTAAATGGACACTCCAAACAACATAGATCATAACAGCTCTTGAAGACGGCTCCAACATCTAACAACAGATAAGCTTCTGATTGGATCAAATTAGATCTATATATTGCCCTGCTGTTAAGGTCTACTCCACTCTTAAGTCCTGGTGCCGAGTCAGCAGTCAAAGGGATACCCTCACATTGTCCCTTGCAGGTCTGGGGCCGAGAGTAAGAGACAGGGTAGCTTTAGTCCTCAACTTGAAGATAGCCTCGTTTGCCTCTCATGACTTTGCGAGTTTTATCTTACATCTTTTCCAAATAAAAAGAGGCCTTAGGGAGCTTTATAAAAATCAGCGCAATGGCTAATCGTTTCACTACTCACTTGTCCTCTCGATCCGATTACACACTTGCGCCCATCTCGTGTTTTGACGACGACTACCATCCCCGTGGTACCTATTCACTGGCAAAGCCGTCTCCGGCAATTTCGAGTAGTCATTCTATGAATATAGTAAGTGGCTGACCTTGTATACATGTTTCTTAGCTATATGGAATGCGATAACAAGGACAATGTTCATCTACTCATCTGATATGTGCTAACGGATCTGCCCTGAAACAAGGATCTCCAGTTAGCCAATAACCTGGTCCCACCTAATACCGCCTATTTGGGTCAGCCCCACCCGCCTATAGCGGGAGCTTAATGCAAAATGCGCCCTAATGGCTCGCGCGCTCGCAGGGCGTCGACCAGAATTGACAATTCTATTTATTCCGTTGGTTACAACTACAACAACCACAGGGCCTATCAGGCATTCCTTGAAAACCAAAATGCCCCGTTTATCGGCAGTAACTGGAGCTGTCCGCTTTTCAACGGGGGTCTCCCAGCCGCTCGGAACCGCGTTCCTAGCGGTCTGCTTTCCCCGTCGGCGACCCCTCCGTTGATGAGCACTGTGTTTGCCAACGACAACAATCATTGGCCAGTCCAGCAGTTGCCATTTGTGCCTCCGTCGGATTTCCAAGGATTCCCTAGAGCCTATGAGGACGGCAGCTTGTCCACGCTCAATAGCTCTACCGTGAAGCCCTCATATCCTTCTTACACTACGGCGCAGGCTTGTGACTTATCTCCCTCGCTTCTGGCTAGTGAAACGGCAGCGTATGAAGCGTATGAAGTTAACAATTGGCACCTAAGCCAGCAATGCTCTTCTGGTTCTCCGCTGACGGCAGCGTCTCCCGCGTCTCTAACCAGTGAAGAGACAGCGTACGGGGTCGGCAGTTGGCAGTTGGGTCATCAACACTCCCTCAGCCCTCCGTTGACGGCAGCTCCTGCCGCGTCCTATGTCCTGTCTGCGCCATCGCGACCATACCAGTGCCTGTCATGCCCCGATACGCCCACGTTCAACAGCGCGAAGGACTTGAACAGGCACTTGCTCGCCAAAGCCCACTGGAGCGATGAAACCCGGTTCTACCGATGCTGCTGTAGGGCCCAATCGCCTCGCAAGGACCGTCATAAAAGACACTTGAGCACTTGTGCCGGACTAGCTCTCAGTCCATATGCTTGCATCTGTGGCATGGAGTCTGGCTCCCGAGATGAGCACATCGACCATATCGAGGATTGCGGTCGTCGCCGCCGCCGCCGCCGCCAGCAATCTACTACCTCCTAGTTCGGGGTGCGATTTCGAACGGCTATTGAGGCGGCTTCGTGGTCCGATTGGTTCGTGGTTTCCCTTTTATTGTTTTGCTCGTTAGTTAGTGGATGGTTCACAATGGTGATACTCGGAGGATGAGAAGCGCGGGCAGATTGATGACTTGATGATTTCCTTCCAATGTTTTGCTTCTTAGTTGGTATCGCAACCGGCTGATCTACGGTGGTGGCACTCGACAGAGGGAGAGAGAAGCGCGGATAAATTGATCGAGTATGTAGAATTTCTATACCTAAGCACACGAGAGAGATAAAATACATATTTTTCTGCTGCGACCCGTCGGTCAAAGTTGATGGCGCAAGTGATTGAAATACATAGGTGATTTCCAAAAGGTGCTGACGCTCGTTACTGTAACTGTAAGAAGTAGCTCTAATCTCTAGAGCGCCCGTGGGGTGGTGGCCTACTAATAGGTCGCTTCTAAAACTTTGTGCAATTGAAGCGGCAGCTAAATACTTAGTATTGCGTGCAGAGAGGTTTGACTTACTATTTCGGGTCTCGCATTTACTGGCCGTTGAGCATATTGATAGAATGAAAGGCATTCGACTAGATGAATTGTTTGAGTTAATTTCTCTTCGAATTGAAGCTCTGGTGGTTTCCTCTCGGTTGGTACTCGTGAGACTGTGTGTTGAAAATGCACCAGGCAATAGTATGTACAAAGGCCCTCACGTGTCAATTCTCTCCTACGAAATCAATGTCTCGAATCGTACAGCTCTCACCATAAGTCTAACATTTATGTATAACAATGAGGTAAAATGGGGGTATGTGTTCCCCGATCAGAGTTGCGTGAGGAAATAGCGAGCTGAGTGCTCAAGCCGTAATCACGTACGAAAAGATTCTCCGACATTGACGGGACCATGATGGTCTGACCCTCAGTTAGGCGGCGATACAATATGCGAAAGCTTCACTTTCGCTTTCACTTTCACTTTCGCTTGCTTCGCCTTACATATTCTCGTCTTGTATCGCCTGTTTTATTTAAGCAGGTAAATACGGGTAGATATAGCTAGCTGGATAGCTAAAGCCTCGCACGAACTGCCGCTCATATGATTATATACATGATATTCAACCCTTGACCCGGCAGGTAGCTGTCCCAGTTCCTTGGGTTAGTATGATATACTTCCTGGAGCCTTAAGAACGTCTGAGTCGAACTTGTAGTTGAAATAAAGTTTATGGTAGTCCGACAATCACCTAGAACAAAGGACATGTACGTATGTAGCTGGGATCTAGTCTACGTAGGTAGATAGATCTCTTCGCGCAACAACAGAGTTCATACGTACCCCATACCAGAGATCATGGCAGGTAGAACTATGTTTTAGACATAACTAGACATTGCTCATAACCAAACTTGGAATAATCTTGCGCAATGCTCTTGTCACATACACCAGCAAACCGGATCCAGGTCTAAGGCTAGAAATTTGCATTTTATGTACGTAGCTACGTAAATGCGAGATTCTGTGCAAAGACTTTCGCCTTGTCTGCCTGATCGCACTATTCCAAACCAAAGGTTAGCAATTCGAAACGAAAGGCTAGCAACTTTACGCGATCCTATCTACTCATATAAATACCTGATCTCCCAGTTGATTAGAGAAGGTGCAAGATGTTTAACATGCCCTTAGAGCCGTTAAGATTATTACAACTCGAATGTCCTTCTGAACCCTTGATCACAAGCTCTTAAGACAGCTCCTCCAGGGATCGGACCCCGCAAGATAACTTAACACAATACGGCTGATAGTATGTCACACGGATAGAAGCTGCTAAGACCTGTTGGTGCAACCTGCAGGGAGACGGAGGCTATTGGTCGGCGTTTCCTGCAAGGGGACCTTGACAACCATAAAGAATTATTACTAAGTTCCAAGCCCTTGTCTCTTTGGGTCTGTAGGGTCCTTGACCTTTGCCTTTTACTTGCATATTTACAGGTATTAGGCGTCCGCACAGGGCTTGACGGCTCTCTGACAGTTCTTGCCGTGTGATAGATAGCCTTAAATTTATTGCATATGTAGTGATAACGCTATAAATACATTTATTGTAAACTCACGTACTGTTATGATCACCTAGAATAAAGCAGTGTGCGTTTGCAGCTAGAGACTAGCCCACAGAGGTGTTCAGACGCCTTCACGCAACAACAGGGTTCATCCTTCTTCCTCCTCGCTGTTTCCATTAATGTGCTCACTAGCTATAACACAATGTAGCCCTTGAAATGTAGCCACACACACGTCTCCTCCCCTGTTGGAACAGTTCCTCTTGACAGAGGTAGCACACATTGCTGTGCTAAATGGCACTTGGAACTATGACGACAGAGAGGGAGGGATATGTCCATGATAGACAGGTTTCAAGCTTTGTCGTGCTCGATGATTCCAGTGCAACGGTCAGAACCCTATAGGCCCCCTGCAGAGCTGCTGGGGAACGGGGTGACAAGAACTTTGACCCCGTCCAGTTCGATTATCTCAACGATTTTCTGAGCTTTCCTTAGCCGGTGAATCCTCCTCTTCCGCGAGGAGTATAGATTCTTGGGTAGAGGGCACAGGTTGAACTGCTGGGCTTGGAGTCTTTTCCCCTTATCACTGATGATTTGATAGACTATGAGATCTCCATCATCCCAACACAGTGATTCGACGTGATATGTGCCCTCTAGCCCATCGAGCCGGAAATTCTTGTAGTCGTCAAGTGGTATTCGATTCTTTCCCGAGATCCCATGTTGCGAGGAATCATGGCGGGTTTCTGTCTAGTTGTCATATTTTAGTTCTCTAGTATAACAAAGTTGAAGGCAAATATCAGGCTGGGGAGCGAGCATACAGAACCGAGACAATCATGAGATGTTTGATATTTCATCTTTCCAGGTGATAGAGTATCAACCAAGGAATTTCGTGTTCTGATGAAGGCGAGCCATGCAGTTTGAATGGCAATTCCTCCATGAATCGAGAGCTTTCTTTTATAGTTAGATTGTGGTTCGGTTCGCGACTTACTTGTCTGGTAGTACTTCGCCATCCCTATCTTGTCGCGCTCAAAGAAGCGTTGGGGCCTACATCTATCCCTTTGGATGTGGCTTCGGCTCTGTGACTTCAAGTGGGAATTTCACGTGATCACAGAAGATCTTTGATTGGTACATCTCTTCTACCTAACCAATTGGGCTCTGTAAACCTCCTAGGGTCTCT